>CAUYTI010046691.1:0-12293 GCA_963575145.1 Galago senegalensis
TTTTTTGAGACAGAGCCTCAAGCTGTCCCCCTGGGTAGAGTGCCATGGCATTACAGCTCACAGCAACCTCCAACTCCTGGGCTCTAGCGAGTCTCCTGCCTCTGCCTCCCAAGTAGCTGGGACCACAGGCGCCCGCCACAATGCCCAGCTAGTAGACATTTTTCTAAAGAAAGCATACAAATAGAAAAAATGTACAAGAAAAAGTGCTAAAAAAACCTCCTAATTATCAAGGACATGCCAATCAAAACTACAATGAGATACCACCTCATGTCTTTTAGGATAGCGATTACCAAAAAGGGAAGAGATAAGTGTTGGTGAGGATGTGGAGAAAAGGTAACTCTTGTACACTGTTGGTGGGATGTAAATTGGTACAGTCATTGTGGAAAATAGTATGGAGGTTCCTCAAAAAACTACACATAGAATTACTATATGATTCAGCAATCCCACTTCTGGGTATGTACCAAAGGAAATCAAATCAGTATGTTGAGAAGACAGGTGCACTCCCATGTTCATCACAACTTTATTCACAACAGCCGAGATACCATGTATGAAAACAACTTAAAAGTCCATTGATGGATGATTAGATAAAGAAGATGCCATTTATACATACACAAGGGAATGAAATTTAGTCATAAAAAAGGAGAAAACTATGCCATTCACAACAGCATGAATGACACTGGAGGGTGTTGTGCTAAGTGAAATTAGCCAGACAGACAAATGCTGGGTGATCTCACTTGTATGTGGGGCCTAAAAAAGTCACCTTTACAGAAGCAGAAGGGAGAGCAGCAGTTGCAGTCACCGAGTGGGTAGAGGTGGGCCTGGGGAGAAGTGGGTCGTAAGGGTACACAGTTTCAGTTACAAAAGCAATAAATTCTGAGGCTCTAACACAGGACATGCTGACTATAATTAACCGTACAGTATACTTGAAATTTGCTGAGAGAGTAGATCTCAAGTGTTCTCATCTCTCTCTTTCTATGTCTCACTCACACACACCCCCCCCCCAAGCAAATATGTGAAATGATAACCATGTTAACTAGCTTGATTATGGTTCTCATTTCACAGTGTACACATCTTCATACAATTCTTGTAATTTACATACAATTAAATATGTCTATTTTTTACTTGTCAGTTGTATCTTGATAAAGTTGGAAAAATTAAAATATGCCATTTTTTGTGAAAAATTGTGACCAAAGAAAAAGGCCGTTATTACTTTAACACAGGGCAGAACACATGTGACATATGTGAGAGAATGCTGGATCGTTCTAAATACTGAGAGCTGTTATGTGACAGAAAGACCGTTATGTGACAACACATGGGAAATGAAGATGTTGAGATATCCTCACTATAAATACAATATTCTTGGGTTATGTTTTCATTTGTATGGCACCATTACCTAGATCCTTTGATCTGATATCTGCAAAAACTTGTAATTTCCATCATACTTCAAAAGTCAAAACTTTCTTCTAAGGAAGGTTTGTCTTCTCTTCATTATCATTTAACTTATGATTTCAGCTAGTAAGGAAAGTCGTCAGCTTGGGTGAATTGCTCTACTCTTCTATTGACTTGATTGAGAAATAGAAGGATACTCCCTAGTTACCACAGCTCCAGTTATTACCATCAGCTATTACAAAAATAACCTTCTCTTGAATATACAATCTCCTAGCTAGATGATGCTGTGACTTAACATGAAGGGAAGCATTTGTCATGCTGGGTGATAAGATAGTGTAACAAGCATTTGGCGTTGGATCATGAAGTCTTGATTACTTACATGACTCGCCCAGCTGAAGATCCTTAGAATTCACTCCAGTATTATATTACAGCTGGATAAACCATAGAGTTAGGCTTAATTCCTATCATAAAAATTATCTTCTCTTTACGCAGTTCTTATATTATCTCTCTCCGGCTAGATTTCTCAGGCTATGCTCATGTAACAGAAACTACTTCTTATTTAGCTCAAGTTGTCAAATATTCACCATTATAAAAAAGCTTTTTGTTTTTGTTTTTGTTTTTTACAGTTTTTGGCTGGGGCTGGGTTTGAACCCACCACCTCCGGCATATGAGGCCAGCGCCCCACTCCTTTGAGCCACAGGCACCACCCCAAAAGGCTTGGTTTAAAAAAATTTTTTTTGCATTTTTCTTAATGAAGTATCAGAAGAACAGAAAAGCAAATATTCAAGGTACCCAATACTAATATGGAGCCAGGAGATGATCCAATGTATGCCCCATAGGAGAAAATCTCATTTCAATTCAAGTTGGGGAGAGGAGTAGTGGGGGAGGGATTGGGGTGCTCTCACTGAATACTTTGGGTTGGGATACTTTTTGAGTGTGGGACAAAACCACAAGGAACCTTCTTGCTTGTACCTTCCCATTAACCTGAAATAAACTTACTTTAAAAAAATTTCACAGCAGTGCCCATAGATCAGTGGGTAGGGTTCCAGCCACATACTCCAAGGCAGGCTGGTTTGAATCTGACCCGGGCCAGCTAAAAACAACAATGACAATTGCAACAACAACAAAATAGCTGGGCATTGTGGCGGGCACCTGTAGTCCCAGCTACTTCCAAGGCTGAAGCAAAAGAATCACTTATGTCCAACAGTTTGAGGTTGCTGTGAGCTGTGACAGCATAGCACTCAGGCCACAGCCTAAGATTCTGTCTTAAAATAGTAATAATAATTTTCAGCAAGAGAAAAACCAAGGCTACTTGCTGTTTCCTTAGTTATTGGAACAACAGGATTTCTTTGAAGGTCTAACTCTCTGAAGGGTTAACACTAGGAAATTATCTCCGTTGTTTGTTGGTGCTGGTATGGAGCTTTCTGGATGACAAGAGGATCTCCTACTGAACTGTGCCCTAACGGTTGTCCATTAGCTTCATCAAGCACATGCCAAATAGATAATCTCCATTCTTTGTGAATCATGATAATAAAAATCATTGTCCTTTCTGTAGATTCGAAATCCAGGCTGGCCAAATGTTCGTATTTAAGCCAGTGTTTGGAAATCTAAACACTATTCCATAGAAATACGGTTAAGAGTTTTTTAAACGTGTTTGTGAACTTACAAAGCAGAAATATTCCTGAAATACAAGATCCAAGAATGTTTAGCCAGGCACAGGAGCTCATGCCTGTAATCCTATCACTCCAGGAGACTGAGCCGGGAGGATCTCTTGAACTCAGGAGTTTGAGATCAGCCTAAGCAAAACCCAGTCTCTACTAAAAATTAAAAAAAAAATTAGACGGCTGTTGTGACAGGCTCCTTGGTCCCTGCTACTTCGGAGGCTGAGGCAGAAAGGTCTGGAATCTAGGAGTTTGAGGTTGCTATGATCCAGACTGACACCACGCGGCACTCTAGCCTGTCTCCAAAAAAAAAAAAAGTTTATATGATAATTTTTCTTATTGATACACAATCGGCAGAAAAGTCTGACAAATTTTCCCAAGTATGTATTAGTCTTCTTAATGCATTAAATAGATGAGAGATTTATGAACCAATTTCTGTCTAAATTTAAGCATTCCTTTACTAAGTGAATTATTATACTCCTGCATCTGCTTAATAAAATATATTTAGATACTGGTGCTTTATTTGTTTAAGATGGGACAGTTGTACTTGTTTGCAGAACGTAGTGAAGCATGTCCCAAGCTTTCCTGGACCGCTCTGCAGTAACCTGGATATCCAGCAGGGAGAGACACCGGCAGGACCAAACTTGGCCACGCCCCACCCCCGGGCCCTCACATCTAGTCTGCTGGGAGGCGGCCGGGTCTTGGTTGCTTCTTCAGCTCTGGGCGGTTGAGCTGAGGCGCCCGCGCTCCGCCCCCGGTTCTGATTGGCTGACAGTAGTTTCTCAAGCTGCTTCTATTGGCTGCTGGGGCTCCTGCCGCGCCCGCCGGTTGGCCGACGAGCCCGTTGCCATGGAAACGGAGGTTGTTGTGGTTCCGCGCGGCGCTGGGAGTTTGGGGTTGGGTCCTATTTGCCTGCTGGGAACAAACTCCAACCTGCGGGGCCCCGGCAGCACTCAGGAAGACTTTCGGCAAGTTGGTGAGCTAGGGTGGGCAGGAGTGGAATGGGGGCGCTCTTCGGGGCCCCGGACGCGGTCTGAAGTGCAGAACTCCACTGTGCGGGGCAGGTGCACGCCGAGGGTGGAGGGAGGCACCACCTCGTCGCAGCCGGGACGGAGTGAGCAGCGGCTGGATCCCAGGGCGGGAACTCCCAGCCGGGCCAAATCCCACGGCTCCTAAATTACCTGCTGGATGGAATGAACATGGGGCGAAAACCAGGGCAGAACCTCCCAGCCAGGCCAAGTGCCCCAGTCCCTTGATTATTCACAGTGTACTCTGTATACACCTGCTGTGTGCCTGGCGTGGACGTACTCCCTGTGTGATGTACCCCTGGTAAATACCAGGTATGACATGCCTCGTGCTGTGTATCAGGCATTGCGTATGCCCTTGTTGTGTACCCTGCGTGCACGTGCCCCTGCTGTATACCCAGCACGGATGTGTTCCTGCCGGATACTGGTGTGATGGGTTCGCTTCTCTTTACCTGCAGTGTGCCCTACATGTACGTGCCCCTGCTGGATAATCTGCGTGGACGTTCAAGTGCTTGGCGATCAGGAGGTGCCTGTGGGCGTTTGTCAGACCGTAAGGGGTCGCGGACTTTGCTTCTGTGCTGCAGCTCTTGGCGAGTCCAGACCGGCAGCGCCCATCTCACCTGTAAACACAAGGTCCAGCAGTGTCTGCCTCTTCCCTCTGTGCTCGCAGCGCGGGACAATGAGGAACACCAGCAAGGAACTCCAGGGCGCCGCTGCACAACGCTACGCTCCCTGCGGTAAGTGCGCCTCAAACCGCGCCTAGGCCAGGAGCTGTAAACCCACCATTCTTTGGGAGGTAGTAAGGAGTCCAGGAAAGTATGGATGGGGTATGGAGGGAGTAAATGATGAAACTGACGAGTCATACTGTGGAAGAAGGCTGCAAACTGCTCTTGAGTGTCAAGTCAAGGCTTAAAGAGAAATGGTGGAGGGAAGGCTCTTGCTTTTTATTTTTATTTTCAACGAGAGAGTACCAAGACTACCTACTATTGTTGCCTTGGTTATTGGAGCCATAGGTTGTCCTGAATGCTGACTTTCAGGAGCTTTCTCTTTCAGCTGCACCCAAACGCTAGCAAGTGGCTCCAGAGTTGGTGCTTTTAATCCCTGTTCTCTGAGGCTCCTTCAGAGGACAAGAGTCTGAGCCCCTGTGGCTATATGGGTGCAAAACACTGCTTTGTGGCTTAAAGACCAGGAGAGCTGAGGGTTCTTGGATTCTGCTCACACTCTCACAACCTCTGTTTCCTCCGCGATAAAATAAGGGTACAAATACCCCACATATGAGAAGGCCGGGAAGGCTATATAAAGAAAATCTACAGGCTAGCAAGCAAGCTGGTATCATACAAACACTAACAGTTTTTGAGTGCTAAAAGGTAACTCTTAGTCTCTTCGGCCCTCTGTGTGAGTTCATGAGTGTCTGATTCAAGCCCTTGCCAAGTTCCTCCTTTGTACACATTTGTAAATGGCCAGCCAGATTAGAGTTCAGTGCCTGGCCAAAGCTTCCAGTAATGAGAAGAAGGCTAAAGACACCCTGTTCTCTGTGGATTAATTAGTAATCAAAACAAAGAGAGGAAAAATAAAGCAAGAATCAAACACCTTCCCTCTAAAAGAAAAAATATTTCAGCTAAGTAGGATCAGAGTATAAGCTGCTAACCTCTTCATTCTTAAATCAATCTGCTGTGTTCTCTGGTGCAATTCTTTACACCCTTCCTAATTTTTTTTTCTTTTCAAAATTGTATAGTGTTGATTCAGCTATTTAATGTCCTTTAAATACTTAAAAGATTTTCTACGTCAATTACTATCCATTTTTATGTAGTAAACCCAGCTTTACTTTTAAGTAAAAATTGAATGTCTACGTTTGTGTAAGAGATGGTTGCTTATTATTGTTTCTCTGTGTTTATGTGAATTGATTTATTCAGTATTGTGTTCTTATATAATTACCATTCTCCAGAGCATTATAACCAATAAGATATCTATTTACCTATATATAGGTAGGTTTATTTTAAGAAATTAGCTCCCATGATTGTAAAGGCTGGCAAGTTCAAAATTTGCAAATCAGCCCAGCAGACTGGAGACCGAGGGAAGAGATGATGTTGGAGCTGGTGTCCAAAAGCAGTCTGAAAGTAGAATTCCCTCTTCCTGCCAGGGTGTCAGTCTTTCTCTTAAGACCTTCAACTGATTGCATGAGGCCCACCCACATTTTGGAGGGCAATCTGCTTAACTCAATGTCCACTGATTTAAATGTTATTCACATCTAAAAAATTCCTTCACAGAAACAGATTGATGTTTGACAGATATTTGGATATCATGACCCAGCCAGGTTGACACACAAAATTAATCATTATACCCACCAAGAATAGGGTATTGTGTTAGACTCTGCATGTCATGAACCTTTGATGGTACATTTTGACAAGTATCGCCCAGTGCTGTGTACTTCCTTAATTGAATCTTTTGTGTTTTACATTTTTCCTGAATTTTTTTCCAAAGTTTTCAATCAGTGGCGATATTTTTCCTTGTATTTGGGCATCAGGTTTATCAATTTCTGATTTAAAGAATTACTTAGAAAACCTATAGTCTTAATGCTCCCAGCTCTCTTCTCTGTGTGGGGTGAGAAATAAACACTAATTGCTTCAGGTCACTGGGATCTTGCCAAAACCTCTAACTCTTGCCAGAAGCTCCCAGTATGATTGAATGTCTCCAGAGAGCCTGCAGGGTCTGTCCTAGATGTCTCCAGCTCAAAGTTTTAGGCACCTCATTGCTTCACCAGGCCCCTTTCTGCACTGGGCTTGAATCATGGTAGGGAGGGAGGACAGGGAGCAAGCTGTCCTTCATTCTCCTCTTCTGTCCTTCCCCCATGCCATCACTCCCAGCTTACACTTCATGAGAACCCAGTCTACCCTGACAGTGTTTCAATTTGATCTTTCCCAAAGAAGCAGAACGCAGTCACCTGTGAATCTCTGGTCTGAGGTCTTCCATAACACATGATCACTCTGGCAGTGCTAGTTCTTCCCCTACCCTTTATCAGGAACCATTTAGACCTCTGGCCACTGCTACTACCCGCTTTGGCCTCCAGCACAACCAGAGGGCCTTATGTGGAGTGAGGCTGCTGGCTCAGAGAAGCCAAACAAGAGGCCTGTCTGCTGGCCTAGGAGGTTGGGTTCTAGCCCAGTACTTGGTGACCATGCCCCAGACCTGCTCTTACACAGTTGGGAAATGTGGGCTGTTATTTCTGTGGCATAGCAGAAATAACATATGGAGTGTATCAAATCTTGGTCACCATTTGGCCACATATTCTCCAGACTTATCCATAATGTGTTAAGTGATTTGGGAGTTTTCAAGAATGTACATTTCTCAACATAACCAGAAATGCAGTTAAATATTAATTTTATGGAGGGTTAAGAGAAATACAATAGGGCGTGGATACCACTCTGGGAAGCTAAAAACCAATGAGGGAGGCTCAGCCCTCGTAGCCATGACAGGAGAGTTAGGCAGGGCCCAAGACCACCAGGGCCTGTGGAAGGTGCTTTCCCTTCTGTTGGTATCGGGGATTGTGGTGCACTGGTGGGCAGGACAGACTTAATTACATGACTGGTGCTCAGAATAGGCCACTGTCTTCCTCACCAGCATGCTCTGAGGCCTGTGCTTCCCTGACAGAGTGGCCTGCACCAAGGCTTCTCCTAGAGGAGAGAGTCTTCCCTGACCTGGGACTCCCCCTGGAGCCCACACTGACTGCACCCCTGCCCCCTGCCCTCCAGATTGGTATTACCATCACCCTGTGAAGCTGTCTGAGAAGGCTGTGGATGCCCCACCAGCATCCCAGATCCCAGGTCTCAGCCACTGGGGAGACTCACGTGAGAATATGCTCGGAAACCGGCGATACTGGATAAAAGAAACAGATTCAGAGTATGTGAAGCTTGCAAAACAAGGCGGCAGGTCCGGTAAGCTCCCCACACTGAGGCTTCAGGCCCCTCACAACTTTGTGTTTGGGGGGAAAAGAGGGAGTGTTTGTGCCCTAATTTCTTCCATAAAAAATAGTACAAGAATCCCGGAAAGATCACCTATATCTCTGTCTAACAAGGGTACAAGTGAACCTTTCTAGAACTAGGATGTTAAGGTTTTGACACCATGACTATGCAAATAACATGAAATTTATGTGAACCAGCTTGATGAAAGTATGTCAAAATCTGTGTGAAGACACTACACTGTACCCCATGTTTGCATTAATATACACAGCTATCATTTAATAAAATAATAATAATAAAAAAAATTATCTATAAGTTTCACACAATTCCTATCAAAATCTCAGAAAAGGTTTTGCAGACATAGACAAGCTTATTTATTTTTTTTGAGACAGAGCCTCAAGCTGTCGCCCTGGGTAGAGTGCTGTGGCATCACAGCTCACAACAATCTCCAACTCCTGGGCTCAAGCAATTCTCCTGCCTCCACCTTCCAAGTAGCTGGGACCACAGGCACCCACCACAGAGCTTGTCTATTTATGTTGGCAGCCATCATTGTTATTTGGTGGGCCCGGGCTAGATTCCAACCTGCCAGCTCAGGTGTATATGGCTGGTGCCTTAGCCACTTGAGCCATAGGCACCGAGCCTAGATAAGCTCATAGGTCTTGGAGCCAAAAGATTTTAAAGTGGAGGTACACACTCTTAGCACTCTTATTGCTTTCCATAGAGCTATAGACTTCATGACAGTGTTGTCTCAGCAAAAGGGCAGCTGCATATATTAAAGGACCCAGAATGAGACCACACAAATACGCTCAATTATCTTTTGACAAAAAAGCAAAATAAATTCAATAGAGGAAGTATAGTCTTTCAACAAATGGTACGGGAGCAATTGGACATCCATAGGCCAAAAAAAGAAAGAAAGAAAAGAAAAATACTTTAACTTCACACACCTCATGCAAAAATTAACTTACAAAGGATTTTAAATGTAAAATGATAAATCTTTTCAAAACATGTAAAAAAAATATGGAAATCTAAGACCCAGCATACATTAGACTTGACATTAAAAGCATGATCCAGAAGAGGAAAACAGATAATCAGACCTCCCTCATACTAAAAATGTTTGCTGTGGGAAAGACCTTGTTAAGAAGGACAAGCGCATTACAGATTTGGAAAAAGCGTTTGCAAATCACATACCCAAAGAAGCACATGTATCAAGAACATGTAAAAACTCTCAAAACAGAACATTAATAAAACAAAGAATCCAGTATGAAAATGGGTGAGATGTGAGACATTTCACTGAAGAGAGATAAAGATGGGTGAAAAGATGATGTCCAGATTAAAGCTACAAGGGGATAAACAGCACAGAAGTAAAGACAGTGAAGACACCGAATGCTTCTGAGGATGTGGAGGAACTAGACCTTTCCTACATTGCTGGTAGGAATGTAAAACACACAACTGTGAAAAACAGGTTTATCATGACCCACCTGTTACACTGCTGGGCACGTACCCCAGAGCAATGAGAGATTACTTCAGCAAGGAAACTGTCGCACAGTCGTTCATCTCAGCTTTATTCATAATAGTAACCCAGCACTAGAAACAACTCAGATTTTTCAAAAGATGAATGGTTAAACACACTATGGTACATCCATAGTAGCCAGTAGTAAGAGGAAAATTATCCGTAAACGTGACTACTAGGATGGGCCTGAAGGAAATTGTGCTGAATGAAAAAGGCTCATGCCTATAATCCTAGCACTTTGGGAGGCCGAGGCCGTCTCCTGAGCTCAGGAGTTTGAGAGCAACCTGAGCAAGAGTGAGACCCCATCTCTATTAAAAATGAAAAAACTGGCTCGGCGCCTGTGGCTCAAGTGGCTAAGGCGCCAGCCACATACACCTAAGGTGGCGGGTTGGAATCCAGCCCAGGCCCGCCAAACAACAATGATGGCTGCAACCAAAAAAATAGCTGGGCATTGTGGTGGGTGCCTGTGGTCCTAGCTACTTGGGAGGCTGAGGCAGGAGACTCGCTTGAGCCTAGGAGTTGGAGGTTGCTGTGAGCTGTGATTTCACAGTACTCTACCCAGGGGGACAGCTTGAGGCTCTGTCTCAAAAAAAAAAAAGGAAAAACTGAGGTAAGACATTTGCTTGAGCCCAAGAGTCTAGGTTGCTGTGAGCTGGGACACCATGGTGTTCTACCCTGGGTGACAAAGTGAGACTATGTCGTAAAAAAAAAAAAAAAAAAGCTAATTTAGGGCTATATGCTTCACCATCCTATTTACAGGACATTTGTGAAATAACATATTTAGGGAGATGGGGGACAGGGATGGGAAGGGGCATGTGTCTGCAAAGAGATGGAAGGAGGGGCCTTGTTTCGTTGGTACCATTAAGTAGTATCTTGATTGAGGTGGTGATTGCAAATAACTAAATATGTGAAAGATTGCCTAGAAGTACACACACACACACACACACACACACACACACACGGGTACACTTAAAACTGGAGTCGGCTGACACCTGTAATCCTAGCAGTTTGGGAGGCCAAAGAGGGAGGATTGCTTGAGGCCAGGAGTTGGAGACCCTCCTGAACGAGATAGAAGACCCCATCTCTGAAAAAGATGTGGTGGTACCTACCTGTGGTTCTAGCACGGGGGAAGCTAGGGCAGGAGGATAGCTTGAGCCCAAGAGTTTGAAGTTGCAATGAGCTATGATAATACCCACTTCATTCTCTAGCCCAGGGCATCAGAGTGAGATCCTGTCTCTAAAATAAAAAGCTGGAGAAATGTGAAAACTCTGTGGGTTCTATCAAAGCCAATTTCCTGGTTTGGGTATTGTCTCTGGTTATGTAGGATGGTAGCATTAGGGCCCCCCTGGGGGCAGCTTCCTATGAGTCTATGATTTGATTTCAAAATATATTAAGTTTAAAATATGACCTTTTTTTTTTTTTTGAGATAGAGTATCACTTTGTCACCCTCAGTAGAGTGCTGTGGCTTTACAGCTCATAGCAACCTCAAGCTCTTGGGTTTAAGTGATTCTCTTGCCTCAGCCTCCTGAGTAGGTAGGACTACAGGTGCCCGATAAAATGCCCAGCTATATTTAGAGACAGAGTCTTGCTCTGGCTTGGGCTGGTCTTGAACCGGTGAGCTCAGGCATTCTCCCCACCTCAACCTCCCAAGTGCTGGCATTATAGGCGTGAGCCACTGTGCCCAGCCTAAAATATGACCATTTTATTAAGTAGTGTAATTTTTCAATATGATAATCAGATGCAGAAATTCAGGGAGCCTAGCGTACATGAGGCTGCCAGGATTGGGTCTGGGGGGAAGCCCAGGACCTTTTACTAAAAGCTATCACGTGGACGGGTGGGAGGAAAGATGAGCCTGCTACTTTTCTAGGGAGAGGCAGCTTCAGAGATTTATATTCTTTCCAGCAGGGATGAGGTTCTTGTTAACAACCTCTCTTAATGAGTGTGTGGGTAGACACGTAAGATTTATGAATAAACGTAATTTAGGATAGGCAGAAGAGTCTTGCTCTTATTCCAGACCTGCCCTCTAAGGAAACCCAGTTCTCTGGTTGGAAGGGATATATAAAATGCTCAGGATTGTTAGTTTAAATTAATGCCTGGAAACAGCCACCAGGATTTTTAATTCAATGTACTTGTATCTTAATTTTATGAGTGATTTGGGTAATTTCAATTGGAAGGTATGTTCCAGTGCTCACAGCCAGGGGTTATGTATTGTGCTTAATCCTGGGAGTGTCACAGCCCTTCACCTTTGAAATTGGAATTGTACTGAGTTAAGGGATACTCAATGTCTTCTAGAAAGAGTGGGTGTTGGATAAAAGCACATTGTGATATGAGAGTTGAAACCTAGGTAAATATGCATTTTTTTTTTGAGAGTCTCACTCTCAGTGGTTAAGGGGCAACATTGCAGATCTCAGCAACCTCGGCTCAAATGATCCTCCTGCCTCAGCCTCCCGAGTAGCTGGGACTATAGGCAACTGCCACCACAGCTGGCAATTTTTCTCTTTTTAGTAGAGATGGAGTCTCGATCTTGTTCAGGCTGGTCTCAAACTTCTGAGGACAAGCAATCTACCTGCCTTGGCCTCCCAGAGTGCTAGATTATGCCTGGCCACAAATGTGCATTTTTTTTTTTTTTTTTTGAGACAGAGCCTCAAGCTGTCCCCCTGGGTAGAGTGCCGTGGCATTACAGCTCACAGCAACCTCCAACTCCTGGGCTCAAGCGAGTCTCCTGCCTCCGCCTCCCAAGTAGCTGGGACCA
>CAUYTI010046694.1:0-22531 GCA_963575145.1 Galago senegalensis
GGCCCGGCAGGACCCTCCAGCCAGGACGGAGGAGATGCGGCTAGAGCCACCGCCGATGCCACAGGAGCCCTTCATGGAGCTGGAGGAGGTGAACTGGCGGCTGCAAGTGGTCATGGTGCTGAGGAGGTGAGGGAGCGAGCCAGCGAATTGATGGAGAGAAGAGAGGTAAGTTGGAAAAGGATGCAAGAGCTTTATACTCATGAGTAGGGGGCGGGCCTGGCATTTTCCATTCCCCTTAGCTGTCATCACCCACAGGCTGGTGCCAACTCCCAACCAGATCCCGCCTCTCCTCCGCCTCATCTTGTCTGTCATATTTTACTGGAAACTCATTGTTTGAGGTGTTTTTGGCTTTCTCGTCCCGCCAGGCATGATTCACACAGGGAGGTGTGGGCCTGCAGGCTACACTTTCCCATTGGGCCCTGGGAGCCACAGCCCTCCAGAGCCCACAACCCGGACTCAGGCAGGGTGTTCAAGAACAGGCCTATGTGCCATTAATCTGGTGACCTGTGGGTTCCCCGCTGCCTGGATCGGCCTTCTCCCTGCACTTAGAGGAAGCCCACCACTGCAGGGGGCTGACACATGGCTGGAGAAGCACCTGCACGGCCAGGTGACCTGGGCACAGGCACTCCATTCTCAGCACTGCCACCCAATAAAGGACACAAGCAGGTCTCACAGACCTTCCCAAGGCTGACCTGTTAGGCTGTGCTATGGGGCCTGTCACATCCTTGCAACGCACCCAGCCAGTCAGGTGGCTTAGACTTCTACTCTGACACCCTCACTGAAGGGAAATCCAGGCAGCTCTCCCCTGCCCTGGGCATGGGCCCTAACTACTGTCCTCCCTAAAGGGAGGACCTCACATCTCCCACACGACTGCAGCATTGGCTGCTCAGTCTGGCCAAGGACAGGTACCCTCATCACCACAGCCAGAGACATCAGGGAAGAGCATGGAGTCAGTTGAGTCCTGGCTCTGCCACTTACCCAGGACTTGATAATTCTCTGAGCCTTGGTTTGCTCATCTGCAAAGTGGGAGTAAATACCAACCACTCTGCCTGCTTCAGTCAGCTCCAAGAATCCCACATGACAACGTAGATAAAATGTTTCCTAACCCAAGCATGGCATGAAGCCTGGTCAGCATGCTGTAGCCCAGTGTCTTGGCCCCATAGGGAATGGAGCAGCACCCTACTAGATCAAACCAAAGAGGGAGACTTTTTGCTTCCAGCCCCAGGAGGTTTGTCAGACCCCCAGAGCAACCCCAGTGTGGGGAAAAGTCTGGTCCAGCCATCCTCACTGAGCCCCTGTGGAGTTGGCCCCAGGGATGGGTCTGGGAGGAATGCAGGCATGGGGCAGGGTGTGGCCAGGGTATGGCCAGAGTGGACATATGGGTCCCCAACTCTCAGGGTCCTGAGGGTCACTGGACATTTCCAAGAGTCCATCTGTTCCTACTTTAGAGGTTTCTATATTAAGACCTCAACTATATCACGCTCCCAACAACCTCCAAAAGCAACGCCTCCCAGCCCCCTCCACACCTCCCATCAGCCCCTCGGCTCCTCGGACCCCGGCAGGCATGTCAGGAGGAATGCAGTCGTGTCTGGGGCTGCCTGACGCATCCTATCTCCCCAGACAGGCCCCAACAGCCCCTGCTGGAGGCTCCAACACTCTTCCTAGGATCAACTGCTCCCAAAGAGGAAGCAGCACCCTCCCCCAGCCACACCCCGCCCCCTTGACCGTCACCAAAGCAGAAGTCAGGGAGGTCCCCCCCCAGTCATGGCCCAGGAGTTCAGAAGACAATGCTGAGACAGACACTTGAGGCTGCGGGCTCCCCAAATCTGCCTCGGCAAGGACTCTCGAGGATGTGAGTAAGCCAGGGCCCCACCCACTGCACCGCCCCTGACAGACACTCCTAATCTCCTTCTAGAAAATGGTCCCCCCACCCTGGCCCAGCCCTACAATTTCCCCAGTGAGAGGCAGCACGGATTTTGGCTGAGGGACAGAGGCTTTTGTTGGAGACATGCTGCTGTTGGTTGTGAGTGGGTGCGGGGTGGGGGTGGGGGGCTGCTTCCTGGAGAAAAGTGCTGCGTCCAGAGGGATCTGGAGCAGCAGCAGAGGGCCCCGGAGCAGGAGCAGAGTACAGAGCCCCAAACCAGTGCCCCCCACCCATCTCCCTCCTCTATAGGGACCAAGCATAGGTTCAATGAAAGCCAAAAGACACTCCTTTCTCCCCCGCTCCAAGGGGAATCTAAAAGATAAAGCTGGTAGAGAGCCGCAACACATAAACCCCTGTGCACAACTTATAAAGACACCTTTGTTGGCCTCTGCCTCCAGCCCCAGCATGGACTCTGGAGTCCCAGCACAGAATACAAGTCTGATCTTCTCCCCCACCTGGATTAGGGCCCTGGCCCAAGCTGGAGCTTGAGGCCAACACCCCTGCCCTGTAGAAATGGACTCAGTGACCAAGGAGCTACCAATGGCTCAGCCAGACAGGGGACAGAGATTCAGAGGACAGCACTCTCCAGTCCCCTCCCTGGTGCCATAGAGGCCTGATACTCATGACATTTCAAGGGGAGACAGCTCTCTGGGGCAACAGGGGTTAATGGGTTGGGGGGCATCTGCCTGCTGGACCTGGAGCACCCATACGCCTGGTCTTCAGGTGGGAGCTTTTCATGGGCACCATGGTCTGACCCTCCTTCCCACCTGCCTCCAGATGGGGGTCAGGGAGGAACCCAGGTGGAGCCTCTTGTGGTCAGCTTGTCTCCTGGCACCGCCCAGCAGCAGAAAGACTTCTGCCAATCCAAACAGGTGAGGCGGCAGGGCCAGGCAGCCCCTCACAGAGCCCACATTGTGTTCTGGGGACCAGCTGGGCGCTAGAAGGGGGGCCCCCAAGAGAGGAGGGGCCTCAGGACAGGAGGGAGGCATGGCCCCTACCCTCAGAGCCCACAGGCTAGTGGAAGAGACTGTCCCTCCCTGGAGAAAGCCTCCAGCCTGAAAGGGAAAGGGAGACACACTTCAAAATTACTTAAGATATGAACAAATATAAGAAAAGTGTGCACCATGTCCATTAGTTTCCCAGGGCTACTGTTATCAATCACTACAACAGAAATGTATTCTGTCACCATTCTGGGATCTATAGCCCCAAATCAAAGTGTTGGCAGGGCCATATTCCCCCTGAATACTCTAGAGAAGAATGTGTCCACATCTCTCCCAGCTTCTGATCCCGTGGCTTGTGGCAGCATCACTCCAATCCCTGACCCCATCTTCATGCAGCCTTCATCTCTGTGTCTCTGCATTTCTTTTTCTGTCTCTTGTAAGGACATTCCTTGGATTCAGTGCCCATCCCTAATCCAGTGCAATTTCATTTCAAACCTTAACCTTAATGACATCTGTAAAGACCCTATTTCCAAATAAGGTCACGTTCAAAGGTTCCAGGTGGACATGAGTTTGGGGGATGCAATTCAATTCACTCTACTGTGGAACAGATGGGTGCTAGCCCCATTGCAGGGGCAGTGGTGAAATCTTGCTGGGGAGATGGTTGAGATAAGATATGGGCGGCCTAATCTGGAAGGCTTCCAGGAACTGCTTTAGCTCAGCACCCAAGTGTGCTGGGAACTGGGCATCAGGGAGGCTTAGAATTCTCAGGTCTTGGGTCCATGCTTTCTACCACCCAGTTTCTCTGGCTTCTTCAAACATAGCTAGCTGCTCTACAAGAGAGCTTTCTTCTTTTTTAACTTTTTATTTTGAAATAATTTTAGACTTTTAGAAAATGTTATGAACTAGTAAGAGAGTTTATGTGTATGGAAGCCCTTCACTCAGCTGCCCCTAATGTGGACACATCACATAAGTGTGGTCTAATTTTCAAAATCAGTAAATTAACATTGACACAATAGTGTTCATTAACTATGGCTTGAGTGACTTTCTACCAGTATTTCCACAATTGTCCCCTGTCTGTTGCAGGGTCCAACTCGATTTCCACGTTGCATGTAGTTGTCACATCGCCTCACGTCGCCTCAGCCTCTTCCAACCTGTGACAGTTCTCAGTCCTGCCTTGTTTTTCTTGATCTTAACATTTTGATGAGTAGCGATCATTTACCTTGTAGACTATCCCTCAGTTAGGGCTTTTCTGATGTTTTCTTGTGATCAGATTAAGGTTATGCATTTTGGCCAGAAAGCCTCATAAATGACAATGATTCCTTCGCCTGTGTCCCATCAGGCATACAGGACAGGCATAGCCATGGGTCTTACTGCTGGTGGTGCTAACCTTGTTCATTTGGCTACAGTGGTGTTTGCTGAATTTCTCCACTGTAAAGTTTCTGCGTTTTTCCCATTGAAATTAACAAATACCTTCAGGAAGATGCTTAGAGATTATGCAAAAATCCTGTTTCTCCCTCAACTCTGACCCACTAATATTTTGCATCCATCAGTAAAGGTAAAGAGTCATTGTCACCCACCAGGTCCAAGGGCCTCATTTGTTCTGGACTCCTTGCCAGACTGTGGCTTTCAGGGGATCCAGGCCCAGAGAAAGGACTCTTTCTTGCTCCTTATCCAACCCCAAACCCAGATTGGGCCTCTTTGAACCTGCTCTGTGCCTAAGACACTTCCATGTGGTTTCCCTTGGAGAAATACCAAATGTTTCCCTAATCATTGTCTGGGATCTTTTCTCAGGTCCTGCCAGCCCTGGGGGAAAGAAGGGGTCAAGTCAGGTGCCCCCCCATGTCGCAGGTGGGAAGCCAGAGGTCCAGAAAGGCTCATAGACAAGTGACAAGTTGGTGCCCCCCTGGGATTCCCAAGCATCCAGCATGTACCCTGAGGTGGGCTTCCCCTCTCCTCCTGGCAGAGTCCTGTGCCCCCTCCTTCTCTGTCCCTCCATGCCCTCCCCTGCCCATCCCCCTTTACCTCTGCCCACTACATCCTAGTCTGAAAGACTAGAGCTCAGGGCTGTCACTTACAGGGAAAAGGGGCTAGGAACTAAACAGCTTCTGCTGTCAGAGGACAGACTTCCACCAGGGGCCAAAAGTAGGCCAGCAGGCAGGATTGCAGCCTGCGAGGCAATCAGGAGCCTAGAGCAAGCATCTCCCAAGGCCCTTTCCCCAGACAGCCCTGCCACCCACTGGTTTCCCCAGTTAGCCTACCTATCTGGACCAAGCATCTTTTTTTTTTTTTTTTTTTTTGAGACAGAGCCTCAAGCTGTCCCCCTGGGTAGAGTGCCATGGCATTACAGCTCACGGCAACCTCCAACTCCTGGGCTCAAGCAAGTCTCTTGCCTCTGCCTCCCAAGTAGCTGGGACCACAGGTGCCCGCCACAACGCCCAGCTATTTTTTGGTTGCAGCCGTCATTGTTGTTTGGCGGGTTCGGGCTGGGGATTCGAATCTGCCACCTTAGGTGTATGTGGCTGGTGCCTTAGCCGGTTGAGCTATAGGCGCCAAGCCTGGACCAAGCATCTTTGAGAGCCTGGGCTGATACAACAAATGGGTTGACCCAAGCATTTCAGTGTCCATGGCCTTGTCTGAGTGTCCTAGCTGTGCTGCACAGTGGACAGAACAGACAGCAGTCATCCACATCATAGTCAAAAAGGGTTCAGAAATGGAGGACCCTCCCAAGGTCATAGCAAGGAAGCTGCTCAGCAGGGCTACACCCAAGGTCTGCTGGCTGCAAGCCTCACTTTTCAATGCCAGATCTGCTCCTGCTGAAAAGTTCCAAAAATTCAGAAACTAAAAGGGCCTTAGCAGTCACCTAGATCAGCCCCTTACCTTTACAGGTAGAAAACATGAGGCCCAGCTAGGGGAAGGGACCTGTCCAAAGTCACACAGCAGGGCCTGCTTCAAAAATGCAAAATGTGGCCAGGTGTAGTAGCTCATGCCTATAACACCAGAACTTTGGGAGGCTGAGGTGGGAGGATCACTTGAGGTCAGCAATTTGAGACCAGTCTGGGCAACATAGTAAGACCACATCTCTACAAAGAAACAAAAAAATTAGCTGGTCATGGTGGCACATGCCTGTAGTCCCAGCTACTCAGGAGGCTAAGACAAGTGGAAAACTTGAGCCCAGGAGTTGAAGGCTACAATGTGCTATGATTGTACCATCACACTCTAGCCTGGGCAACACAGCAAGTCCCCTTCTTTAAAAAAGAAAAAGATGGGCAGCGCCTGTGGCTCAGAAGGGTAGGGACCCAGCCCCATATGCCAGAGGTGGAGGGTTCAAACCCAGCCCCAACCAAAAAGAAAAGAAAAAGGTGTGTGTGTGTGTGTGTGTGTGTGTGTGTGTGTGTGTGTGTGGTGTGGTGTGGTGTGTATGTATATATACTTAAGTATTGCCCAGATTCCTGAGCTGGGCAGGGTAAGAATATGTGTAGGGTGAAAAGGACCATCCCTGGACCCCAGAATCATGTTCTGGTTGTTAAAACACAAACAATTGGATAACCAAGGGCAAGCAATAAATGAGTTCACAAATCTCACAACCCTCCTTCCCTCCCTGTTCAGGGAAAGAATGACTGAAATTCTCTAGCACATGAGCCATGAAGACCCACTCACTGTCCACCGGGTCTCATTCCCAGAAGACCAGACCCCTTGCTGGTCCCACACTCCTATCCATTTCCAAACTCTACCTGAACTTCCATATCTGTTCCCCTGTCTTACCCAAATCCTTCACATCCTTTAAAGCCAAACCTCAGTTCAACACACAGCTTTAGGATATTCCTGCAAATGGTGTGGCATGAAGTAGGTGCTTGATGAAGGAAGAAAGGACAGCAAGATGAAGGGAGAAAGGACAAGGGAAGGGAAGAGGGACAAGGGAATACAGAAGAGTGGATGATGGATTAACAGACGGGCAGTGGGCGGGGGGGCAGATGGATAGATGAATGGGAGGAAGATGAGAAGGAAGGAGGAGGGAGGGTGGAGGGACGGTCAGATGGATGGGGGTGGGCAGGCAGGGAAGAGATGAAAGGATGCATGGAAGGAAGGGAGACAATGGGTTGAGAGGAAGAGAGACGAATGGCAGGGTAGGTGGAGCAGGTGCCCATCCTGGGGCAGGAGGGTGGGCACATCCTGGAGGAGCTCTTAGCCCATCTGAGCTCTTAACTGATCCAAGCCTTGAAGATGAGCAGATGCTAAGCGAGCAAAGGGAGTGAGGAAGGACATCCCATTTGCCCGATGAAGCACCTAAGCAAAGTGCAGAGATATGAAACCCCAGTCTTGCTGGAGCCCACAGCTTGAGGCAGGACCTCTGATGAAATTGAGAGCAGAGGCCAGGTGATAACAAAGGTGTCAGGAGCTCAGGCACTATCTGACCACACTGGGGCCACTGACAGGTGTGTTTCCAAGGCCCCTCTGGGGTCCACATGGAACACCCTTTGGTGGGTTTGGGTAGGAGGAAAACCTGTAAGGAGTTGCCATTATCCATGTAAGGGTCAGTGTTAGCTCAGACCTCTCCTGTCCCAAGAAGTCCCACCCATCTCCCTAGCTCACCTGGCTCACTCCCCTTCTCTGCCCAACCACTGTCTCTGTCATCCATGCCCCCCACCTAGCTTGCTATAGTGCCTTGGGGGGAGGGCACATTGGCATGTTAATTTACTATAATTACTCTGGAGGGGGTGGGGGCTGCTCACTCTGATACAGGAGGGCAGCCAAGCCCCAGTTTTCTGTTCCTTAGACTGATGGGAGCCAGGAACTAAGGAGCCGCCAGGTGGGGTGGGTCAGCACATAGATGGCTTGGGCTTTGACGCAGATTTTCACAGAAGGAAGAACCCTGGAGGGTGGAGTGGGGACAGGGCATTCCTAGCCAGGGGTGTGGCTGTGGGAACTCCAGCACCCAGCGGTGAGTAGAGGAGAGTCAGCACCTGGGAGTCGGAATGGCTGTGTCAGGAATCCTGAATGACAGAGCAGAGGGACATGGGGGAGGGAAGGAAAGTGGGACAGGGTCCCCGGGTTTCCTAGCCTCACAGGGAGAAAGAAGAGGAGTCATGTCTACTAGTCAGAAGTTCGGGAAAAGAGTCAGCCTCTTGCAGCCTACACCACCCCCCAGACTGGGATTCCAAATGGGATTAGGAGAGAAGCTGGACCTCTTAAGTCTGAAAGACCAGGGCTCAAGTCTGGGCTCCACTGCTGATCAGACATGTGACCCCAGACTGGCCACTGCAGCCCTCCCAGCCTCGGTTCTCTCTCTTAAGTGGGAAAAACAACAGTTCCCACCTGGTGGGATTATTGCGAGGAAGAGATACGTCACCACAAGCCTCCGGCATGGTGCTTAATGCAGAAGAAATGTAAAGTCCTTTAAATTAAGCCCTAAAGTTGGACCAAAGTGGGGTGGGGATGCACAAATGGAGAACAGGTGTCAATGTCCAGGCAAAGACTTTGAGTCAGAGAACAAAAAGGGCCCAGGATAGTGCTGGAGCTCAGAGATTGGGGGAGGGAGTGAGCAGGATTCAGCAGGGTCATGGGGGACCACTGAGGCCAGCCACCACAACGGGCTGGTGAGTCTGCCAGGGCCTGGCCAGGGTGGAGGCTTCAGGAACAAGGCAAGCCTGGAAACACTGAAAAAGAGAAGTCGACAGGATGGTTTGGGACAAAGGGAAAAGCCATGGGGGCTGCCAGTGGGACCCTGGGACCCACATCCTGAGGCCGAAGACCCCGCACCGGCCTTGTCCAGCCCTGCAGTAAGGGGATGGGAAAGCAGCCCCTCACATGCCAATGTGGTCCTGAGGCCAGGAGGCCCCACAGGCCACTCAGCATCAGCTTGGACCTGGTTCTTCTCCTTCTAGTCCTGGCTGTTAGTACAATGGAACTGACATCTGGGGCTGGGGGAAAAACATTTCTGTATCATCAAGTTCCAAAATATGGCTTAGTTTATGATGAAAGATACACTCTTTTTTTTTTTTTTTGAGACAGAGTCCCACTCTGTCACCCTTAGTAGAGTGCTATGGTGTGACAGCTCACAGCAACCTCAACTCTTGGGCTTAAGAGATTCTCTTGCCTCAGCCTCCCAAGTAGCTGGGACTACAGGTGCCCCACAATACCCAGCCATTTTTTGGTTGTAGTTGTCCTTCTTTGGCAGGCCCGGGCTGGATTTGAACCCGCCAGATCCAGTGTATGTGGCTGGCATCCTAGCCACTTGAGCTACAGGCACTGGGCCAAAAGACATACTCTTAATAAAACAAAATATCCAGCACAGATAGAAGAAAAACAAGAATTAGAAAACAGTATAGGCTTGGCACCTGTAGCACAGTAGTTACAGCACCAGCCATATACACCAAGGGTGCTGGGTTCAAACCCGGCCCAGATCAGCTAAACAACTGCAACAAAAAAATAGCTGGACACTGTGGCAAGCGACTGTAGTTCCAGCTACTTGGGACGCTGAGGCAAGAGACGCTTAAGCCCAAGAGTTTAAAGTTGCTGTGAGCTGTGACGCCACAGAACCCTACCAAGGGCAACATAATGAGACTCTGTCTCAAAAAAAAAAAAAGAAAGAAAGAAAATAGAGTATATTGATAAGCACATGTCATTGCTTGTGACAGATACTCAGCTTGAATTAGCTTTAAAAAGAGTCAATTTGCTGATTTAGGGGCTCACATCACCAGAACAAGGCAGAGGAGGCACGGAGGGCTTTTGGGAGGAGGCTGGACCTTGACTGAGGCAGCCCTGAACTCATCCTTCAACCAATGGTTGGAAGAGGATCAGCTCAAATCTGAGAAATCTCAGGGAAAGCTTCAGCGTGACCTGATGTGGCCAGTGGCTGGAATCCAATGACAGACTCAGCGGCACACATGCCCTCAACCATAACCCGGGAGGAAGGTATCAACAGAAAGGGCACACAGATTTGGCCCCAACCCTTAAGAACTAAAGTCCCTCCAGTTTGTGTCTACTGTAAAAAGAGGGATCACTGTGGGGAAGAAGGAGACAATTATACCCCACACTGAGCTCTGGGTTTCCTGGCAGTCCAGATGAGAAGGAAACACGATGGAATTTGAAACTCTCCTTAACTACCAAGGAGGCCCATCTGAGTGTCAGGAGAGACAAACATCCTCGAAGATCTGAGAAGAAATCTGTCTTCATAGACTCTGAGGGACCCTAAAAACTTCAGTGGGCTAGTCCCTGCCACTGACATCATCTCACTTTAACCTAACAACCACCCTATGGATGTAGTTTTAGAGACATAAAGAGACATAAATGAGCCAAGGGCAGACGCCTCCTACCTCCTTGGCATCCCCCTCTTGGCTGCCACTGAATGTATGAATACCCCAGATGTAACAAGGTGCTCCATGCACAGAAAGTCAGGTACCCAATGGGACATGGTGGCTCATGCCTATAACCCTAGAACTTTGGGAGGCTGAAGCAGGAGGATCACTTGAGCCCGGGAGTTTGAGGCTGCAGTGAG
This sequence comes from Galago senegalensis, assembly GCA_963575145.1. Lineage (NCBI taxonomy): Eukaryota > Metazoa > Chordata > Mammalia > Primates > Galagidae > Galago > Galago senegalensis. The sequence goes on from CAUYTI010046694.1 coordinate 10,361, forward strand.
CTATGATGACACCACTGCACTATCCAAAAAAAATAAAGTGCCCGACTGCAGGCAGCATCACAGCCTACAAGTACCAAGCTCCAACCTCTTTTCCTAGGTACTTTACTGACCAGACTTATAACTATCAGCACCAGAAATCCTTGCCCAAGGGCCTTCTCTGGCCACTAGAGCCTCTTCTGCCTGCTTTGGGGGAAGATCAGAGTGCTGGGGAATTAACACCATTCCCCAGGCCTGACAGCAACCCTCAACCAGTAACTGATGGGTTTATGAGGATAAATGCCTCAACTCTCTTGTCCTTTGGGAGTAACTCTGAGGTGCACATTCTTCACTGTCTCTTAGAGGTCCCAGCAAAATTAAGCTGCCATTATCCACAGTGATAACTTGCCTGGCAACACAACTCTTCTTAACTTCCCTCTCTTCTCTGTCTCACTTATCCTCTCTGGCATTTCACAAGACACCATCCAAAAAGCCATTTATAATTGAACCCTCATCTCAAGGTCTATTTCTGGGGCACCTTAGTTTTTGAGTTTTAACTAAGCCAGTGACATGCTGGTAAATGATTAACTACCAGCTATATCCAAGAGGGAAGAACAATGTATGTGTGTGTATACAATATAATCATAAACTTTTCTAATATAAAAAATGTGTAGTCATAGCAGTTAATTTTCAAATTAAGAAATACTCTTTATTGTAAATTCAGATAATTAATTGATTCTCAAAGGATGCTTTTGTTGATTTTTGCTAAACTCTTGTACCCTGTATGTTGTAAAACTCATGTAATTTAAGGTTATAATTGACCAACAAGAGTAGGTCTGATATGAGTGCTATTTGAAACACCTGTTTATGTTAGAGAGTAAGATAAAAGTGAAACAACAAAGACAAATTCCCTAACTTCATTCATTCATCAGTGATGTGAATGACTTCTTTGCTGAATCGGATAATAGATTTCAAATACTGAGTGACTATTGTCTTAAATTTTTGATACTCCCAGTAAAATGTCTATAGACATGAAACACATTTAAGATTAATTTACATTGTTAACATTTTTCATTCTTCATTTTCTCAAGTCTAGACAATCAAAAAAACAATAAATCAACCTCCAGTCTGCAGTGCCAATTACTTCTATGGTATAAATTCTCCATGTGAATGTGGTGATTGTGGTGGTGGTGGTAATGTTGATGGTGACGAAGGTGGTGGTGGTAATGTTGATAGTGATGATGTTGATGGTGGCGATGGTGGTGGTGGTAATGTTGATGGTAGTGATAGTGGTGGTGGTGATGGTGATGGTGGTCATGGTGGTGGTGGTAATGTTGATGTGGTGATGTTGATGGTGGTGATGGTGGTGGTGGTAATGTTGATGTGGTGATATTGATGGTGGCGATGGTGATGGTGATGATGTTGATAGTGGTGATGGTGGTGGTGGTAATGTTGATGGTGATGATGTTGATGGTGGTGATGGTGGTGGTGGTAATGTTGATGTGGTGATGTTGATGGTGGCGATGGTGGTGGTGGTAATGTTGATGTGGTGATGTTGATGGTGGCGATGGTGGTGGTGGTAATGGTGATGGTGATGATGTTGATGGTGGTGATGGTGGTGGTGGTAATGTTGATGTGGTGATGGTGGTGATGGTGATCATGGTAGTGGTGGTGGTGGTAGTAGTGATGGTGGAGATGAGGGGTGGGAGGTTGGGGGTGGGGGTGATGCTAGTGGTGGTGACTATAGCAGTGATGGTAGAGGTGTTGGTGATGTTGAGGATGATAGTGGTGATGATGGTGGTGGTGGTAATGTTAATGATGGTGATGATGATGGTGATGGTGATCATGGTAGTGGCATTGGTGTGATGGTGGTGGTGGTAATGATGGTGGAGATGGGGGTGGGAGGTTGGGGGTGGGGTGATGCTGGTGGTGGTGACTATGGTAGTGATGGTAGAGGTGATGGTGGTATTGAAGGTGAAAGTGGTGGTGATGGTGGTGATCATGGTGGTAGTGATTGTGGTGATAGTGGAGGTGGTGGTAATGATGGTGATTATGGTTGAGGTAGAAGTGGTGATGGTAGTGGTGACAATGATTATGATAGTAAGGATGGTTGTGATAGTGGTGATGATCATGGTGGTGGTGGTGATTATACTAATAATGATGGTGGTGGTGGTAGAGATGGAAATATAAAAATGGAACCCACTCCCAAGTCTCTTGGAGGGACAGAACAGAACAAGCTTTAGTAGCTCCCCTAGTGAGAGCTTAGAACTAGAACACACACTCTTACAAAGCCTTTATCCAAAAGGCTAACATGTATTCAAGGCCTTTCATGGGCCAGATCTTAACTTTAACATCTCTTCTAATCCTTAGAATCCCACTACAAGCCACTATTTAGGCCTTTGTAAGTCCAGAGCCTAGTCCCCAGCACCCCACCTAGCAGAGAAGGAGAGAAAGGAAAGATGTCAGCCAAGGCCTAGTGTTGAGAAAGTGCTCAGCCACCACTGAGTGGCACTGCCCACCCCCACACACTAGAGGTACCTCTGGGAGATGGAGAACAAAGAACATTCTCTGCATAAGCAGTGTAAGGAAGGATCTCATTTAGGGCTAGGGCAGCTCCTCATTTATTGCCATAGCTCCACCCTATGTCCATCTGGAGCCCAATACAACACCTGGCCCAGAGCAGCCTCTAGTCTAGGTGGACTTGGGCTGAATTCAATGGGCTATTGCTCCAACTCGCCTTCTCTGTGAACCTGATCTAGTCAAACAAGACCAGAGATCTGCTTACCTGGCAGACCTAGACAGAGGTGGCACTGTGGGCTGTGGGGATTCTGATGTCCCACCTACTAATCATGCACCTTTGGGTAAGTCACTTAGCCTCCCTGAGCCTCAATTTCCTCACTTGTAAAATGGGATGAGCAGGTGTATGGAGATAGTGAGGAGGCCTGGAAGAGAGGGCAGGAGGAGGCATTTGCTCCAGTTCAGTCTTAGGGACCAGAACAAGCTGCCTGTCTGCAGCCTCACCACTGGAATCAAATGAGGCAATAATAAGATGACAGTATTAACAACTGTCAAAGATGGCACCATTACCACCACTATCACCTTCAACCCCACCATCACCTCCACCACCACTACCATAGTCATCACCACCACCACTACCATGATCACCAAAAAGCAAGAGGGAAGGAATGAGAAACATTAATTGAATGCCTACCATGTGTTCTATCCACCCTTAATCTCCTTTAATCCTCACATGAACCTCTTCCAGTAGATAAGACTACCCTAAATTTACAGAGAAGGAAACTGAGGCCCAGAAAAATGGGAGAATCTACCCAAGTTCAAGATCAAAGTTCAGCACGAGGTTAGCCTCTACCCTCCTCCCACTGTACCACCGTGCCTCCTGGAAGGGACTACCATCTAACTTTTTTTTCCCCCTCTGGTTATCGCTTTTACTTTGTACAGTCATATTATGATCTAAACACAAAGTGAACTGAAAATCTATCTTATGGTCTGTATAACTGACAGACCCAAATGTTAGTGTACGCAGTCTGTTTTCAATTAGAAAGTTGATGTTGTATTCAACAAAGTAATGAACCAATTCTCAAATTTTTGCTCAATTTCTTTATTCATATACACAACTTTATGTATGTGCATAAAAACGTCTGCCCTTCTTTTTCCTTTCCTGATTTTCTTGGATCCCCTCTGTCCCTCTATCCTTCTCTCACCCAGGTCAGACTCCCAACTCACCCCAAGGGAATCTATGTTAATAACCACATGTGTATTTTTGGCATTTTGTGTATCCATGTCACCGTACACACGCAGACATGCATTTATATAAATGAGGGGTCAGAGATGGTTATTTTTTATATCACACAGGTGGAATCAATACACTCTGTGCTTCTCTGCATTGTACATTTCTCTCTCCCAGTACCTTGAGGAACCCCTCCTTGCCATCTGACAGAGCTCCAATCTATTGACCATGATGGCTACTCAATATTCCCTGGCAAGATTAGGCCATTATTTATTCAACCCTTCCACTCCCAATAGAAAATCTGCTTTCCATTTTCTGCCACTACAAATAATGAAGCAGTAAATATATCCTTACACATATGCCCTTTCATGCGGATTTTTTGTTTCTATTAATTTAACATTAAATGAAGCTCTGTAAATAATTTGAAAATCCTCTTTGCTATATATTCACGCATAAAGAAGCTGGGAAAAGAGTCCACAAGAATAAAAACTTTGAGGACAGAACAAGGGATGGACATTTTCATTTCTATTATTTCCTTTTACGTGGTCACACTATTCATACGGTAGATAAAACCTGAAAAAAATAAGACAGTGGGTGCTTTATGTCACAATTCTATCATTGTAAGAGAAAGAGGGACCCTTGGAACCCAAAAGTGTGACAAAGGCGGGGTGAAGTCAGACATGGGGGTCTCTTTGTGAATAGCTGCCACTATTGCTTTAACACTCCTTGATCTGTTCAAAGCCCTTCAGGGCTTTTAGACGGTTGGGGGAGGAGGGACTTAGAGCTGTATCTGACCATGGTGACAGCACATCAGAAAGAGAGCCAAGTAAAGAGCTCCATGTGCCTGGTGCCTCAGCTCTCTCAGGTGGCGCTCCCTCCCTCCAGGGCTTAAGAGGATATTTGCTGTCTCCTGCAAGACACCTTGTCAATATACCTACCCATGTATGCTGCCTTGTGTGAACGTGACCAGGCACCTGGAACCCAGGGAAGCCTGCCCTCAAAAAGGGTAGAGACTCCTAAGTGTCCCTTATGCACCAGGTACTGTCTAAGGGCTGGTGCAGACAAGCCAGACAAAGCGCTTCCTTGGTGTTTGTCTTTCAGGGAGCAGTCAGAAAGTCTTAGACAAGCTACAGCAGTGGGAAGATGAGCCTAGAAATTGCTCATCTCAGACGCTAGGAGGGACACTGGGCTTTTTCTAGCTCTCAGAAACAATGGGCCCAAAGTAAGCAAAACTTTACAAGCTCACCGCTCAGTCAGTTACATCAGCAGACACGCTTTATGGGCTATCATTAGTTCTCACTCTAGTCATTGTTTTAGGACTTCATGCAATTATCTTAAACAATATTTCACAAATGTTGAAGTAACTCAACCATAAGGAATTTGCCGGTGTGTTCACAATGAGCAAGTTACAAAGAACATTGGGAGTACCCCGACTCCTCGCCTCTGGGGCCAGGGTCTTAGGAAGTGGGGAAGGCCAGCCATGAGCAAAATGCAGTCTGATTGGGGACTTGAATCTCAGCCCGAAGAATCCAGGCAGTACGCCATCTGCAGATGGAAAAAAATAGTTTTCTTATTGAAGGGGAAACTCACATTTCTCTATGACACTGTCCTTCTATTTAAAAGGAACTTGCGTTTTATTTTCAGCAATGAACAGGAGAAACACAATTCTTACTCTCAGGGAAGTTTACTAACCACTGGTAGCTGTGAGATCCCACAAAGATTTTTTCCCCCTTAATAGCTCTAAACCAAGCCAGGTGTGGTAGCTCATGCCCATAATCCTAGCATTCTGGGAGGCCAAGGCAGGTGGATTGCCTGAGCTCAGAAGTTCGAGACCAGCCTGAGCAAGAGCGAGCTCCCATCTCTACTAAAAAGTAGAAAAACTAGCTGAGCATCATGGCAGGAGCCTGTAGTCCCAACTACTCAGGAGTCTGAAGCAAGAGTATCATTTGAGCCTAAGAGTTTGAGGTTGCTGTGAGCTACGATGATGTCATGACCCTCTACCCAGGGCGACAGAGTGAGATTCTGTCTTAAAAAAAAACAACAACTTTTTCTCTAAACCTCAGTTTCCTCGTCTGTTAAGTATAAGGTTTTCTTGTAGAGTTTCCCAAGAACAGACACCAGCACCAGCCCTTTGTTAAAACCACTCCCACACCCAAATAGATGGTATTGTGTATCCTCCGTTCTGACATCTCATTAATGAACAACTCACGAATGTGTGCATCAGCCCAGGAGCTATTTAGCAACCCAGGCCAGGAATATGTCTCTCTCTAAGGGTCCTCCCATAACATTAGCTTTAAAAATGACAGATGAATCAATTGAACCAAAGAAGTTTGAAAAGCTATTATACAAAGTTAGTGAGCATATTTTGAAACAGCCACTCTCATTCCCTGCTGGTAAGAAATGTGAATTGGCACAACTTCTCTTTAAACCAATTTAGCCACACAAATGAAGCACGTTAAAACATTTGTATCTCCTCACCTAGTAATTATACTTTTGGGAATCTAGCCTAAGGAAATAATCCAAATTATTGCTAAGAGCTTTATGCAGATTGATGTTCATTTCTGCATTATTTTCAATGACAACAAAAAAAAAACAGTAGAAACAGCATTCAAAATGCATTAATACTTTTAATAACACAGGAAAGTGTTTCTCTTGTAAAATTAATAAAAATTGAATGCAAAATGGCGTAGACATTGGGTGGCGCCTGTGGCTCGAAGGAGTAGGGTGCCAGCCCCATATACCAGAGGTGGTGGGTTCAAACCCAGCTCCAGTCAAAAAAAAACTGCAAAAAATAAAAAATAAAAATAAAAATGGTATAGACATTCAGTGTAACTGTTGTTGTAATTATAACTTGTAATATAAATCAATATATTTCATTTATATATATAAATGATATATATGATGTCATATATGTATGTGTACATATATAAATGACAGAGACAGGTTCTGAAAAATGTGTCCTTAGGAGATTTTGTTGCTGTGTGAACATCAGAGAGCGCTTGCACAAACCCAGATGCTGTGACTTACTACACACCCAGGCTCTATGGTACGGCCTACTGCTCCCAGGCTACACACCTGTACAGTGTGTTATTGTCCTGAGCACTAACAGCAGTCATAACCCAATGGTGAGAACCTGTGTACGTAAACATATCTAAACATAGAAAAGGCACAGTAAAGCATGATATAATCTTATGGGACCATCATCATGTTCATAGCCCACAGTCACACAACACATGACCATATGTTTACCACATATACTATATGAGAAAGAAACTCACAAAAATGTTATCACTGGTTACCTTTGGGTATTGGAATTCAGGGTTCAGTCTGACTCATAGGCTCACCCTCTGGCCCTGAGGATGGGATTGGTGGCCAGAAATAGGGAGCTGTTTGCTGAATAACCAACAATGATCATCCATTGAGACATGAATAATAGAGTAATGAATTAGGCTCAGCAATCTGAAATGATGAATATGATTTTTTCATGTAAAGTAAGGACTTTGGGTTAAACTGGCAGGTTAAACATACAGTTTATCTTCACTTCCTAAACACCATTAAAATTACTGTTAATGAATAAAATCCATGTGGACAAAGAAAGAGGAGAGTAGATTAGAGCAGGCATCCTCAAACTATGGCCCACGGGCCACATGCAGCCCACCTAGGACATTTATCCAGCCCACTGGGTGTTTTTGTCACCACTGCCTGTCTTGCTTAGCAGCTGACTCATCCCAGGGCCCACAGTCCGGCCCTCCAATGGTCTGAGGGACAGTGAACTGGCCCCCTGTTTAAAAAGTTTGAGGACCCCTGGATTAGAGCAACAGAGTCTTGGAAGCTGGGAAATAGACACAAAGAAAATTCAGTGCTTTCCCAGGGGGAAACCAAGAGGCAAGCAGGTTCACGCATCAAAAGCCTGGGAAGTCTCTGTAAGGGAGGGCCCAAGTACCTCTGATAGTAAGGGGTAAGTAAGCTAGAAACAGAAGAACAGGTTAGAAGTTTGTATAAAAAGCAAGGACAAGACAGGACAGGTGCAGTGGCTCACACCTGTCATCCTAGTACTTTGGGAGGCCAAGGTGGGAGGATCACTGGAGGCCGGGAGTTTAAGACCAGTCTGGGCACCATAATGAGACCTTGTCTCTATAAGAAGTGTTTTTACAAAAAGTAGGAGGCTTCCATAGTTTTTCTCTCTCCCCCACCTGCCCAATGCCCAATCACTCCTCCTTTATCCCAGAGAAACTGAAGATTTACACTGGAGAATTCACTCAGAGGAGCTCGCACCAGGTGTGGCCAAGTGCAGAGGTAATAAGCTGAAATCAATCAGCTAGCAGATTAGAAGAGACTGAGACCCTCTCAGCCTCCTTCCCCTATGCAGCTTCCAAAAAGTTGATAGATTTTACAATCCAGACTAGAAATAGAGTCATCCCTTCTGAGGAAGACCCTGCTCAAGAGAAAAGGCCTATAGATACTATACCCCAATAAAGAAGCTTATTCTTTACCAGATAATTCCACAGTGAGACCTATCAAAGGGCAAGCCTCCCTGATGTACACACATATCAGTTTCCCAATTATTCTTAAAAATGAATGACAACTAAGGACCACCAGACATCTGAGGAAAGCCTCTGGCATGAAAGATGGAGGCAAGACAAAAAAGGAGAAAGGAGTTCAGAGAAAACTGAAATGATGACAGAAATAGAAGAATTCTCAGAGCCAGGGCTAATAGGTTTGAAAAGATAAAGAAACTATTTCATTTTGAAACAGGAAGAAGAAGCCATTAAAAAAACATTCAGACTGTGGGATATTAAAAATATAGCAGATATTTTGAAAGCTCTAAATAATAGAGTTAGATGGCAAAGTTAAAAAAAAATTATCAGAAAGTGGGAAAAAAGACAAGTGAGATGAAAATAGAATGGAATACATAGAAAAAAGAGAAATTCCAGAAAGAGAGAAAATGAGAGAGGAAATCATGAAATAAGGAAATTTGCCAGGTTGAAGAACAAGTTCACACACTGTTGAGTTTCTGCTAGTGCTCAATCCAATGGGTGAAAACATCTGCCCATTGGATTGAATGGATGAATTGAGGCTACATCAAGACACAGAGAACTAAAAAGCTTCTAGGGAAGAAAGTGGGGATATAAAAGGATCGATAATGAAAATATTATGAGACTTCTTAACAGCAATACCAGAAACCAATAAACAGTGAAACAATACCTTCAAATACTTACAGGAAGTAATTTCCAACCTAGAATTTTATACCCAACCACACTATCAGTCAAGAGCAAGGTACCCTAAAGATCTTTTCAGACATGAAAGATCTCAAAATTCCAACCCTTATGAATCCTTTCTTGGGAAACTACTGAAGGAAGTTCCTCAGACTAAAACATGGGGGGGGGGGGAATAATAGGAATGAGGAAGATATGGGATCCAGAAAATAAGAGATGCAATGCAGAGAAAAAGAAAGGATGCTCAGGATTATGGTTAAGAGACATTCCATGGCGGCAGCTGGGCGGCAGGTCCAGAGAACACCCAGAATAGACCTGAGCAGGAAGACAGAGTTCTAGGAGGGACATCTTTAAGAAGACAAAATCAATAGAACACCCAGAGGTCTAACATATTAAGAGAAGACTTATACTTCTAGCAGTGAATTAGGAAACAAATTGATGATACATACATAGAAAACAAGAAAATGTAAAAGGGCATATTATTCTAAGGAAATTTAACAAGGCATAAAACGTGGTTTGACCATGAATAACATTTTAAAATAGTGATAATAGACATTAAACATTTATCTAACACGTTATGTCACGAAAAACATGACTGTGTTGAGAAGGAAGAAGGGAAGTGAGGATGAAGGAGGAGATGTAACACTATGTAAGAGCTAAATTTTCACACTTCATAGTAGGAAGTCAAGCAATTAAAACTAACACTGAAAAGTCAAGAAATGGCCATATAAAGCCTGTTGTTTCAAAGTCAGAGGAAAATGCCACAAGAAACAAACAGCTAAAGTTGAAGGCAGAGTAGGAATGGAGACATGGGAGCCAGTCTGGGGAGACTCTTTTTGAAACATCTATGGTGCTATATCTACATAGTTAGGGCTTTTCAATTAAAATCCTTAAAATACAGAAGACACCCAGGAAGAAGGAATGGTGCTTGAGAGGTGTGGACCACACCATCAGCCTGGTAGGCAAGGAGAAATGGCAGATAGCAAAGCCAGGCTGAGATTGGAGACCAGGTGCTGGAGGGAACAGGAGCCTCCATGGCTGGTAAGCAGGGGAGTCCTGGTCTCCTCCTTGTTGTTGGTCTTGATCATACTCTTGTGGAAAGGCCACTTATATAGACCATAGTGTTATAGGGACAGAGTGTTCTGGGGAAAAGCCAAGCATCACTGCTGGCCCTGAGTACAAAAAGCAATACTTACTAAACACTGTCTCAGCCCTACGTCGTATTTAGCAGTGATAAGAAAAAGGCAAGACAGAAATGCAATAAATGCAATGTGTTAAAAATCCAACCATACTTAGGCAGCACCTATGGCTCGAAGGAGTAGGGCACTGGCCCCATATACCAGAGGTGGTGGGTTTAAACCTGGCCCTGGCTAAAAACTCAAAAAAAAAAAAAAAAAAAAACCATACAGTTAAAGAAAAAAATACTTGTTTTTTAACTGTGACTCTCTTTGAAGCTTTCCACTGTGCTGTATTTTCTCATGCCTGAGATTTCAATAACAGCCTATGAGGATTGTTGAGAGAAGCCACATCCTTATCTGTCCATGCAGAGGGCTTGCTGGTGTTAGTCTTCCCAGGTCCCTCAGTTCAACACAAATGGACTGAGTAGGTGTTATTTATTTTGCATCCAAAGTCACACTGACACCACTCAGTGGAAATTGGGCTGAGTGAGGTGGATGGCAAAGGGCCCCATTAGGCTGTGTCCATTCTAGGGAGAGGAAGAAGGTCAGAATGTGGCAGTGATCGTGCTATGCCCAGGGGATGAGGAAGGTGGAGTTGATGGAAGGAGGTGAGGAGGAACAGGCTGGGAGAAGGAGGATTTGCCATCTGACATGGACATTGTTCTCCAGGCAGACTGCGGCCCCTCCCTCCCATGCTCCAGCTGTCCTGGGCAGATGTGGGAGCCAAGGGATAGAGTTAAGAACTCAAGCTTTGGAGTCTCTGTGCTAAAATATCTAAAAAGGCAGACTGGTAGTAAAAAAAAAAAAAAAGGCACGGACTTTGTAGCCAGGCAGACCTGAGCTCGGACTGCAGTCGCACCACTTATGATCTGCATGGTTTTATATAAGCATCTTAACCTCCCTGAATCCCAGGAGTTGTCAGCTCCAAAATGGGCCTGACCAAACCCACTTCACAGAGTTGCAAGGACAGTGTCATGAAAGGACCTGTGCAAAATGCCAGATGGTGGCTGCCAACACACGTGAACTTCCCCTTCCTGAGTCCCACTTCCCATTCGCACATGGCATGGAGGTCATCTAGGGAGAATCTTCAAGATCTTCTGAGATTTGTTTCATTCCCTACATCTCTCAGGCTATGGGGCCCCCGAAGGGTCTCTGAGAGATACCCTCAACTCCCCTCCTACCAGTTTAAGAACGGATATCACACAGGTTTGCATCAACCAGAAAGTCAGCTTTATTAGCCCACCACCAGCGGAGAGGGAGGGGAGACAGCTAGGAACTGCACTGGGAGAGTAAGGTCCTGACCCAGGCCTTCAGGAGGGGAGGCTGGAGGGAGGGCAGGAGACTCTGGAAGAGGCAGCTCAGTACTTGGAGCTCTGGTCTTGGCTGAAGCTGGACGAGCCCTGCTCCTTGAGGATGGGCCTGGTCTGACGGCTGGGAGAGGAGGACGACGAGGTGAACACTGTTGGAGAGATAAGAGGTGAGAAGGGCTATGGGAGCTAAGAAGGCTCCAGGGCAGGGGGAGACAGGCCAGGGGCTCTGAGGAAAAGGGCCTGGCCCACTCCCCATGGAATGGGCAAGGAGCTTCAGTGCCTGGGGACCTTGGGAGCCTCACCCTCTCGGGAAGAATGTGACTGGCCAGATGTGTGCTGGGAGGAGAGGCTGCAAGAGAGAAGATGGAACAGTTAGAAGCACTGGGAGCAGCAGGGGTTGAGGGTCTGGGAGGTGGGACTGTGCTCCCCCCAACTCACTGGGCATCCTCGCCCTCCAGCAGGTGACGGTATGTGGCGATCTCTTGCTCCAGCCGTGTCTTCACGTCCAGCAGGATCTTGTACTCCTGGTTCTGCTGCTCCATCTCACAGCGCAGCTGAGCCAGCTGCTCCTCCACATTGCCAATCAGCCCCTGGATCTGGGACAGCTGCATGCAGTAGCGGCCTTTGGTCTCCTCCAGGCTGTTCTCCAGGGATGCTTTCTAGTAGGGTAGGAAAGAGGATCAGGCATCAGCGAGCATGGTCTCTCTCTCCCTGCCAGTCCCAGGCCCACCCCAGCTGGGCAG
>CAUYTI010046696.1:0-11799 GCA_963575145.1 Galago senegalensis
TGTCAAAAGAAATGTATACATACTTTAAGGAAAAAATTGTGTTAAAATTATTACATTCGGCTCCGCACCTATAGCTCAACCGGCTAAGGCGCCAGCCACTTACACCTAAGGTGGCGGGTTCGAATCCCCAGCCCGGACCCGCCAAACAACAATGATGGCTGCAACCAAAAAATAGCCAGGCGTTGTGGTGGGTGCCTGTGGTCCTAGCTACTTGGGAGGCGGAAGCAAGAGACTCGCTTGAGCCCAGGAGTTGGAGGTTGCTGTGAGCTATGATGCCATGGCACTCTACCCAGGGGGACGGCTTGAGGCTCTGTCTCAAAAAAAAAAAAAATTATTACATTCAATATATACTTATAACAAAAACATGAATATGAGGGCACCGCCTGTGGCTCAGTGTGTAGGGCGCCGGGCCCATATACGGAAGGTGGCGGGTTCAAACCCAGCCCCAGCCAAACTACAACAAAAAAATAGCCAGGCGCTGAGGTGGGCACCTGTAGTCTGAGCACTAGGGAGGATAAGGCAAAAGAACTGCCTAAGCCCCGGAGTTGGAGGTTGCTGTGAGCTGTGATGGCACAGCACTCTACTGAGGGTGATAAAGTAAGATTCTATCTCTTAAAAAAAAATGAATATGAGTCACGTTTGAGCACCTCTTATAATGGCAGAAGTCAAACTTGAGTTGAGGATTACAAACTTAATATAGTGTTTTTCCTTTTTTAAAATATGTGTGTGTATATATATATATATTTTTTTTTTTTTTTGGCATCTTGTGGATGCACATATACATACATGCTATTGAAAATATGTGGGAGTGGCTCAGCACCTGTAGCACAGTGCTTACGGCGCCAGCCAAATACACCAGGGCTGGCGGGTTTGAGCCTGGCCCAGATCAGCTAAACAACGTGGTCACCTGCAACAAAAAATAGCCAGGCATTGTCGTGGGCGCCTATAATCCCAGCTACTTGGGAGACTGAGGCAAGAGAATAGCTTAAGGCCAGGAGTTTGAGGTTGCTGTGAGCTGTGATGCCACAGCACTCTACTGAGGGCTACAAAGTAAGACTGTCTCAAAAAAAAAAGAAAATATGTGGGGGTGGAGCACAATTATAAGAGGGATTTTGCCTCATAATTACAATTAATGTAACCTGGTTCTTTGTACCCTCAATGAATCCCCAACAATATAAAAATAATTTTAAAAAAAAGAGAGAAAGAGAATATGGTGCTAATAGACTTGCTCAACTCAGGGCTGCCACAAACCTCAATTTATAAAAATCACAGTATAGTAGAACCTCTATAAGTTGACCACCCAAAGAACTACAACAAACTGGTCAACATACAGAGGTGCTCAACATAAGGAACTAGAGTTCAGTGCCTGTAGCTCAAACGGCCACATACACCAGAGCTGGCGGTTTTGAATCCAGCCTGAGCCTGCCAAAGAACAATGACAACTACAACCAAAAAATAGCTGGGTGTTATGGCAGGTGCCTGTAGTCCCAGCTACTTGGGAGGCTGAGGTAAGAGAATGTCTTAAGCCCAAGAGTTGGAGGTTGCTGTGAGCTGTGATGCGAGGGGGCCTACCGAGGGCAACAGCTTGAGACTCTGTCTCAAAAAAATAAACATAATGAACTAGGGCTAATGTACCTACATGTTACTTTACTCTCTTGTACAGCTTTTATTAGAGACTATCATACAAAAGCATATATAATCAAAACATGTTAAAATCATACATACAGTACCACACAAAATCCATACATTCACTGTTTGCTCGTGGTTTAATCATTCTTTCTGAAAAAGAGGCAATCTTGGTCTGTCTTATTATTACAACCATAAGTGGAGAAAGCACTCTCAACACTGGCTACGCCACTCAGCATACCTGGACATTATTCCACAGCAAATGACTCCAACTGTGTATGGCTGACATCCTCTTCTTTTGAAGTCTCTGCAATTCTGTCATCCTCACTTGCATCTTCCACTTCCTCAGCTGCTTCATGCTTTTTTTTTTTTTTTTTTTTGCAGTTTTTGGCCAGGGCTGGGTTTGAACCCACCACCTCTGGCATATACCCCTTTGAGCCACAGGCACCGCCCCTGCTTCATGCATTTTTACACTGGTCTGTACTTCAGTCAATATCACTTGGAAAATTGTTTTGGGGTCAGGCTCATTACAATGGCCACCTCATCATCCATTACAACAAAACCTTCAAAATCTACTCTTCAAATTCTGCCATGGGAGATGGACTGTCTGATGAGGCTGAAACAACAGGTCTCTTGGGTTGTAACAAAGCCAACTTTTCTCAAACACTTCTTTATCATTTCTGACTGAACTTTATTCTAAACAGAACTGATCTAGAGGACGGCAGCCAGAGCATTAACTGATGCAGCAGATGAACTTGCTTCCATAGGTGGACCACAGATTGTGTTTTAGTAATAACCCACTGCAGGAACTGGGCTTGGTAGTGCATTTTAAATGTTTCAGTGATGCCTTGGTCAAGAGGTTGGATTTTTGAGGTTGTGTTTGGAAGCAGAAATTTCAATGTCACGTTTGTGAGATGATTCACATACAGGTGGCCAGGGCAAGTGTCTACTGCCAGTAGAATAGACTGGGTTTTTTTCGTTTCTTGGTCAATACCCCTTACCCACTCCTCGAATAGGGCATCAGTCATCATCACACACATTTGTTTGACCTCCACATGATCATGGAGGTCTTTGGACATCAGGTTCTTGAACGTACATGCCTTTGCTGATTTACCATTTACCAATGTTATAACTAACTTTGGCCTAATGATGCCTTAGCATTTAAGTCCTTATGTAACAGATCACAACCTAAATAGTCAGTAAACGGACTGAAAGCCTAATCTAGGAGTACAGTATACCCTTGTAATAAATAGCTGGGTCTCAGTCAGTGACAGAGGCTAAGCTTCAGGGTTTTTCTTTTTAACAGTAGTTTTGGTTGTCTGTACTATACCTTGGTCAGGAGGCCGAGGTGGGTGGATCACCTGAGCTCATGAGTTTGAGACCAGCCTAAGCAAGACTGAGACCCCATCTCTAAAAATAGCTGGGCATCATGGCAGGCGCCTGTAGCCCCAGCTACTCAGGAGAATAAGGCAAGAGGGCAGCTTGAGCTCAAGAGTCTGAGGTTGCTATGAGCTATGATGCCATAGCACTCTACCAAGGGCAACAAAGTGAGACTCTTCCTCCGAAAATATTAAAAAAGAAAAGAATTCCCCAAAACCCACCAAAAATAATACAAATTTTAAAAACAGTATTGTTGCTCAACATCCCTAGCTCAGTGGTTAGGGCCCCAGCCACATACACCTAGGCTGGCAGGTTCCAACACGGCCAGGGCCTGCTAAACAACAATGACAACTACTACAAAAAAAAAAAAAAGGCAACACAGGCAGCTCAGGGGGTAGGGCACCGGCCACATACACCAGGGCTGACAGGTTCGAACCCAGCCTGGGCCAGCTAAAACAACAATGACAACTGCATCAACAACAAAATAGCTGGTGTTGTGGTGGGTGCCTATAGTTCCAGCTACTTGGGAGGCTGAAGCAAGAGAATTGCTTAAGCCCAAGAGTTAGAGATTGCTGTGAGCTGTGACATCACAGCACTCTGAGGGCGACATAGTGAGACTGACTAAAAAAAAAAAAAAAAATAGCCTAGCATTGTGGTGGGCACCTGGAGTCCCTGCCTCAAAAAATAAATAAATAGGCTTGGCACCTGTAGCTCAGCAGTTAGGGCACAAGCCACATCCACCGGAGCTGGTGTGTTGGAATCCAGCCCGGGCCTACCAAACAGCAATGGCAACTACAACTAAAAAAGAAAATAAAAATAGCCAGGCGTTGTGGCAGGCTCCTATAATCCCAGCTACTTGGGAGGCTAAGGCAAGAAAATCGCTTAAGCCCAAGAGTTTGAGGTTGCTGTGAGCTGTGACACCACAGCACTCTACCAAGGGCAACAAAATGAGACTCTGTCTCAAAAAAATAAATAAATACATACAATATTGTATCACACCTCTAATCCTAACACTCTGGAGGACAAGACAGGTGGATTGCCTGAGCTCGCAGGTTCAAGACCAGCTGAGCCAGAGCAAGACCTTGTCTCTAGAAAAAAATAGCTGGGTGTTGTGGCGGAAGCCTGTAGTCCCAGCTTCTCGGGAGGCTGAGGCATGAGAATTGCTTGAGCCCAGAGAGTTTGAGGTTGCTGTGAGCTATCACACCACAGCACTCTACTAGGGGCGAAAAAGTGAGACTCTGTTTAAAAAAAAAAAAAAGCCTCTGTGCCTGTAGCACAGTGGTTACAGCATCAGCCCCATACAGAGAGACTGGCGGATTCAAACACGTTCCGGGCCAGCTAAAACAACAATGACAACTGCAATAAAACAACAGGCAGACCTTATGGCGAATGCCTATAATCCCAGCTACTTGGGAAGCTGAGGCAAGAGAATCACTTAAGCCCAGGAGTTGAAGGTTGCTGTGAGCTGTGACACCACAGCACTCTACCAGCACTCTACTGAGGGTGACATACTGACACTCTGTCGCAAACAAAACAAAATAATGTTGTATAACAATTATTTACAGAGCACTTACATTGTATTAGATATTCTAAGTAACCTAAAGAGGATTTAAAATATACAGGAGGATATGTGTAGGTTATATGCAAATACTGTACCATTTTATATACAGGCAGTCCTCAGATTACAAAACTTTTTTTTTTTTTTGAGACAGGAGCCTCAAGCTGTCCCCCTGGGTAGAGTGCCGTGGCATCACAGCTCACAGCAACCTCCAACTCCTGGGCTCAAGTGAGTCTCCTGCCTCAGACTCCCGAGTAGCTGGGACCACAGGCACTGCCACAATGCCCGGCTATTTTCTGGTTGCAGCTGTCACTGTTGTTTGGCGGCCTGGGCTGGATTCGAACCCGCCACCTTGGGTGTACTGACTGTTTGTTGCCTTAGCCACTTGAGCCACAGGTGCCAAGCCACAAAATTTTCTTAAGTGAAATTTGTATATAATTTGGAATAGGGAGATTTACCTATTATCTGTAATAACCCCCATTCTTATGTACATCAATCAGATGTTTTTAATTCACAGACTTATTGTAACAGCCTCCCTTGATAAGCCAAGTTGTATATAAGTCAGATGTTTGTAAGTCAGGGACTGCCCTCAAGGGACTTGAGCATCTACAGATGGTACTGGGGTGGGAATGTCCCTGAACCAATCTTCTGAGTGATGCCTAGTTACTTTCCTAGGGCTGCCATAACAAAGTGTCACAAACTGGGTGGCTTCAAACAATAGAAATTATCTCACAGTTCTGGAAAATGGAACTACAAAATGATTCTCCTTCTAAAACTTGTAGAGAATCTTTCTTGAATGGTCCTAGCATCATTTAGTGGTCTGCCAGCAATGAAGGCATTTCTTAGCTTGCAGATGTGACATTTCAGGCCTCCATCGTCACATGGCATTCTATCCTCCCTGATTACATTTGCAACAACCCTATTTCCAAATAAGGTCACATTCTGCAGTACTACAGGACTGAGATACTGAGATTTCCCTCAACATATCTGTCTGGAGAACACATTTAACCCAATTTTCTATCCTACATCCTTCTATTGAGGGATGAAGCCCAGTCTCCTCCCCGAGGACATGAGCAGATTGCTCCAACCAATAGTGTATATCAAAAGTGATTACCAAGATTGACTATTGGAACCCACTATTGCTGTTAAGAAGTCTAAACTGGCCACACAAGTGGCCACATGGAGAGAAGTATAGGTATGCAGGCTAGCAGCCCAGCTGAAATCCCAGCATCAACCACCAGCCATGAATGTGAATAGACCTCCAAATGACTCCAAGCCCTAACTGAAGAGTCAACTTCAGCCTCTGAGTCTTCTCAGCTGCGACCAGAGACAGTGTCACGCTCTGTCCAAATCCTTGACCCACATAATCCATGAACATACTAAAACAATTATTTGACGCTACTAAGTTTTATGGTGCTGCTGTGTAGCTATACTAACTGGCACAATTCATTATCTCTCCAAACAAAATTAAAATATTTAGTAATATTTAAACCAAGAAACCAAAAGTTTAGTAGATATCATATTGAACTTGCTTTTGCTTTTGCTTTTGAGGGAACAGAGGATTCAAATAGCTAAGGGAAAAAAAAAACTCCTTACATGTCAGTACTGTGCTATAAGTAGGTACAATATGTACCTACTATATATACATATATGAAGAAAATAAAATATTTGGCCAGGTGCAGTGGCTCCTGCACTAGAGTGGCTCCTTTAATCCTAGCACTAGAAAGCTGAAGCAGGAGGATTCCTTGGGCTCAGGAGTTCAACACCAGCAGCAAAAGCGAGACCCCGTCTCTACTAAAAATAGAAAAAAATCAACGAGGTGTTGTGGCAAGCACCTGTAGTCCCAGCTACGCAGGAGGCTGAAGTAGGAGGATCAATTGAACCCAGGAGTATAAGGGTGCTGTGAGCTAGGCTACACCATAGCACTCTAGTCTAGGCAACAGACTAGAACTCTATCTCAAAAAGTAAATAAACAACTAAATAAACATTAAAACCAGATAATTACATTAATGCTCCAGAGGCCTGAGAATAACATTTAATCAGGCAAAAAAAACTTATCATTGATTTGTGGCTCAGAGTCAAAATACAAATAAACCCTGAAGGCAAAGCTAAACCATATTACTTTTCATTGCTATTAAAATGGCAGTTTGATTTAGCAAGCTAAAGCAATGCCAAGAGATAAGATTTTTAAGTAAGCCTTTTAATAAGTCGGTTATTTTTTGAAATCAGAATCTTGTTGTTTAATATAGGTAATAAGCTGAAGATCCTGCTGTAAATATTCATATTTTTACTAAATGACTAAAGCAGTGATACTTCAGTAAAGATATCAAGAAGAGTTGGGCACCCGTAGCTCAGCAGCTAGGGCACCAGCCACATACACTAGAGCTGGCGAGTTCGAATCTAACCCAGGCCTGCCAAACAATGACAACTACAACCCAAAAATAGCCGGGTGTTGTGGGGGGCATCTATAGTCCCAGCTACTTTGGAGGCTGAGGCAAGAAATCACTTGAACCCAAGAGTTTGAGGTTGCTGTGAGCTATGATGCCATAGCACTCTATCTACTCTGTCTCAAAAAAAAAAAAAAAGAGAGAGAAAAGCTCAGTTCAATGGCATAAGCAGTTTCTAATTAAACTTACATTTTAGAAAATTAGATCACAGCCATACAAAAAATGAAATACTAATATGTTTTACAACATGAATTAAACTTGAAAATATTACACATACAAGACCACACATTATGACTCCATTTGTATGAAATGTCCAGAATAGGCATGTTTACAGACCAAAAGTAGATTAATGGTTGCTCAGGGATGGGGAGAATAGAGGAATAGGGGAGCAACAGCTAAAGGATACAGAGTTATCTTTATTAATATATTTTTCTAGTTTTTGTTTTTAGAGACAAGGTCTCACTCTTGTCGCCCAAACTATAGAGCAGTAGCACTATCATAGCTCACTGAAGCATCGAACTCCTGGGTTCAAACAAACCTCCCACCTCAACCTCCCAAATAGCTACGGATTACAGATGCACTCCACCACACCCAGCTAATTTTTTTAATTTTTATAAAGACAGGGTCTGGCTAAGTTGCTTGGGTTGGTTTCAAAATTCTGGTCTCAAATGATCCTCCCACCTTGGCCTTTCAAAGTACTGGAATTACAGGAATAAGCCATCATGCCCAGTCCAGGGTATCTTTATGAGATGATGAAAATTTTCTAAAATTGACAATGACGATAGTTGCCCATATCTACAAACATATTGAACATCATTAAATTACATGCTTTTAAAAAGTGACCCTTCTGGAGTGTGTGAAGTGTGTCTGTATAAATAAAGGAAGCTATTTTTTTTTCAAATTTACATCAGAAGAAATTTCTCCATTAAATAACAGAATATGATGTAGATAATCATATTCTGACACCCCTACTCTTCTCTAATCAATCCTCCAGCAAATTCCTTCCTTCATGTCTTGTTCCAAGTTTCTTTACCATGAGACTCTAATTTAGACACTCCCAGTCAGCCTTATGCTAATCAAGCAGAAATGATCCAATATGGGCATTAAGTTTCTCATTCACTTCTCTATCCATTTCAAGACTTCTTTCTCTCTTACCTCAGAACAAGTTACCCCTCCTACTTACCAGCACACCCTTTAATTTTTTAAAGGGCAATCATTGTACAATGTGAACAATAAAGACCGAGCATTCACAAATTCTTGATAGGGTTACTCTAACACAAATTTAATAAGATACTGTGAGCTGTGACACCACAGCACTCTACTGAGGGAAACAAAGTAAGACTCTGTCTCAAAAAAAAAAAAAAAAAAGAAAAGAAAAACTAGATATAATATTCCATCAGATTTTTTAAAGATACTACCTTCTTTTTTTTATTAATAGTTTATTTATCACTCATATTCATAGCTCAGGAACACAGGTCAGTGACAAATGTCTATGTAAATCAGCCCAAAGTTTTTGTATTTCAAAATTATTTGATGCTCTGAAAGACACCAGCCTTCCTCATCTCCTCAAAATCTTTCATAGACTTCCAGTATTCTTGTTGAAGAGACCAAAACTAATTTTATTAATTAATCCACTTTCCCTTTACCTCCAGGAACTTCTCTATCTTCATTAGCCCTTTCGCTGTGAAAATTCAATAAAATGCCTTAATACAAATCTTTATCATCAAGCAATCCTCCTTCCTCCACCTCCCAAAGTCATCTTGTGTTTTTGGATATACAAATGTGTAGCTATGAAACTAAAGAAGAAAGTCAAATTAAATTGGCAACGATTCTTCCTACAAAAGTAACTTCTTAAGGCTCAGTGCCCATCCACATGCACCAAAGTTGGCAGGTTCAGACCCAGCCCAGGCCAGCTAACCAACAATGACAACTACAACAACAACAACAACAACAACAACAACAAAAAATGACAGGGGCTCGGCACCTATAGCACAGAGGTTATGGTACCAGGCACATACACTGAGGGTGGTGGGTTCAAACCAAACCCATGCCAGCTAAATAATCATGACAACTCCAACAAAAAAAAATAGCCAGGAGTTGTGGCATGCACCTCTGGTCCCAGCTACCTGGGAGGCTGAGAGAAGAGAACTGCTTGACTGTGAGCATTTTGAGGTTGCTGTGAGCCAGGACGCCACAGCACTCTACCAAGGGCGACAGCTTAAGACTGCCTCAAAAAAAAGTAACTTCTTAAAAGAATTTCATTGATACTTAAGTGAGAGTGATAATTGAATACTGACTAGAAATACCAAAACAACTAGAATATCAGTTGATAGCCTCAGCACTTTCAGAAATGGCCAAGAAAGATAGCCAAAACTGAAGTGAACCAAGTGTTAATTTACAGTATTTCAGCACTGGTTACTTCTGAGGACTGATGCTATTTTTAAAAAATGAACACCTAACTAGTCCAACAAAGAAAAGTCACAGAAAATAACTCCTGTAGGAAAGAAATAAAGGTAATGCTTTTTAAAAATTTATTTGTAAAACAGACAATCTTCTGGCTGAGCACCTATAGCTCAGAGGCTAGGATGCTGACCACATACACCAGAGCTGGCAGGTTCGAACCCAGCCCAGGCCTGCCAAAAAACCACCAATGACAACTACAACCAAGAAATGGCCAGGCGTTGTGGTGGGCACCTCAGTCCCAGCTGCTTGGGAGGCTGGGGTAGGAGAATCACTTAAGCCCAAAAGTCGGAGGTTGCTGTGAGCTGTGAAGCCACAGCACTCTACAAAGGGTGACACAGTGAGACTCTGTCTCAAAAAAAATAAAAAGCAGACAACCTTCAAAAGCCCACAAAACTTGTAACATTGTGCCAAACTATTGGACACAGAGGTCAAAGAACACCTTGAAATGTGGACTAAATTCATGGACTGTAAGATTCATTCACGTGGGCTTGGCGCCTGTGGCTCAAGCGGCTAAGGCACCAGCCACATACACCTAAGGTGGCGGGTTCAAATCCCCAGCCTGGCCCGCCAAACAACAATGATGGCTGCAAGCAAAACATGGCCAGGCATTGTGGCAGGCGCCTGTAGTCCCAGCTACTTGGGAGGCTGAGGCAGGAGACTCGCTTGAGCTCAGGAGTTGGAGGTTGCTGTGAGCGTGATGCCATGACACTCTACCCAGGGGGACAGCTTGAGGCCCCGTCTCAAAAAAAAAGATTGACTCATGTGAATCTTCATTTCCAAGGGGGGGGTGCATGATCAATTTCTTCAGCTTCTCTACATATGCACAACATTGTTTTGTAAAGGTATATATACATACATATTTTTGAGACAGAGCCTCAAGCTGTCGCCCTGGGCAGAGTGCCATGGCATCACAGCTCACAGCAACCTCCAGCTGCTGGGCTCAAGCAAGTCTCCTGCCTCCACCTCTCAAGTAGCTGGGACTACAGGTGCCTGCCACAACACCTGGCTATTTTTTGGTTGCAGCCGTCATTGTTGTTTGACAGGCCCGGGCTGGATTCAAACTTGCCAGTTCAGGTGTATGTGGCTGGCACCTTAGACACTTGAGCCACCGGTGCCAAGCCTGGTATATATCTTTATAGTCTATAGTTTCACATTTGATCCTCACAACTCACTGAGAAGATATTCCAGTAAAATTAATTTAACAAGAAATTATTTAGGACCTACTCTGAAAGAAAACTTTACCGGGTGCTAAATCCATCATTGTCATAAAAAGGACTTGTTCTTTTCCGTCCCAGAGCTAGTGAGGAAGTCAGACAAACAGTGAACAAACACGTGCAGGGAAGGACACATGACATGAGGACAGAAGACTAAAGAACTTAATTGGACAGGGTGGTTAAGGATTGGCTTTCTGCAGAGGCAACATTTAAGTTAAGATCTATAAAATGACTCGGCGCCTGTGGCTCAAGAGGCTGAGGCACCGGCCACATACACCTAAGGTGGCGGGTTCGAATCCAGCCCGAGCCCGCCAAAAAACAATGAAGGCTGCAACCAAATATAGCCGGGCGTTGTGGCCGGCGCCTGTGGTCCCAGCTACTTGAGAGGCTGAGGCAGCAGACTCGCTTGAGCCCAGGAGTTGGAGGTTGCTGTGAGCTGTGATGCCCCAGCACTCTACCCAGGGGGACAGCTTGAGGCTCTGTCTCAAAAAAAAAAAAAAAAAAAAGATCTATAAAATGAGCAGGAAGCATTCAGCTGCACAGAGAGCCAGCCCCCCCCCCAAAAAGGAACATGTACAAAGCCTCTGAGGAACTGAAAAATGTGATGGGTTAGAAAAGCACTAATAGAAATATAAAGGGAGCCCTATCACTTATCATTCACACTTACCTAAAATTCTCTAGAAGCTGTACTTTAAAAAGTAAAGAGAGGGCTCAGCACCTATAGCTCAGTGGCTAGGGTGCCACCTATAGCTCCATACACTGGAGATGGCAGGTTCGAACACAGCCCAGGCCTGACAAACAACAATGACAACTACAACCAAAAAACAGCCAGGCGTTGTGGCAGGTGCCTGTAGCCCCAACTACTTGGGAGGATGAGACAAGAGAATCACTGAAGCCTGAGAGTTTGAGGTTGCTGTGAGCTGTGATGCCATGGCACTCTACCCAGGGTGACAGCTAGAGACTCTGTCTCAAAAAAAAAAAAGTAAAGAGAGGTAAAACAAGTGAAATTATATTTTATTTATCACAATATACTCAAAGCATAATTTCAACAGACAAGGAATATTATTACTAATGTAATACATTATTTCTTTAATACTAAGTCCAAAATCCA
>CAUYTI010046698.1:0-19473 GCA_963575145.1 Galago senegalensis
CCAAAAATATTGACAAGGATGGCTTCAACCTTAGGATCAGCTGTGAGCAACTTGAGTGCCTGATATACTTGAGTTTCCTTTACACCGCCAGCAAGATCTAAGAAGTTGGCTGGCTTCCCACCACTAAGGAAAATGATGTCACAAGTAGCCACAGCGAGCCCAGCACCATTCACAAAGCAGGCAATGTTTCCATCCAGTCCTATGTATTTTAGAAAATATCTGGCAGCTTCATTTTCAATGGGCTCATTATCTGATTTGTCATCCATAGCGAATATATCCTTTTGTCAGAATTCTGCATTGTCATCAAAGTTCATCGTGGCTTCAAAACAGACAACTTGTCCTTCTGGAGTTTCACCAAAGGGATTCACTTCCACCTGAGTAGCATCAACTTTCAGGAACAGATTATACAGCTTCTTAATTTGATCTGCAACCTGGTTTTTCAAAGGCCCGAGGAAGCCTAGATTTTCTGCCATCCATCATGCCTGGCTGTCCTTTATCCCTTCAAAAATGTCAATTTGCTCCTTAAAAAGAAGTTCTGGATTTGAAGCAGCCACCCCTTCAATGTCAACTCCCCCCTGGGGGCTGCACGGGGGGGGGGGGGCCACCAGCTCGGGGCCATTGCAGGACCGGTCCATCAGAATCGCCAGGTAGGTTTCTCTGGAAATGTCCAAGGCTTCAGCAACCATCACCTTGGTAACTTTCACACTTTCTTTTGGAGTTTGTTTTGCGGCTAGATTATATCCAATCATCTATTTAGCCAGCTGTCCCACAACTTTGGGATCTTTTGTTAAATGAATACCTCCTTTCAAATCGCTATTGAAGACACCTTTTCCTCTTTCTCCAGATAAGAGCTGGGCCTTTACAACGATGTCTTTTGCATTTAGTTTCTTAGCAGCCTCAAGAGCTTCGTTCGCAGTGTCTGCGACAAAGAATCTTTGAACTCTTACTCTGTTGTCAGACATCACTTTCTTGCTCTGGTATTCCTGCAGGTTCAGCCATCTTCTGCAGGTTAATTGAACTGCCTGGGACCTGGTGGCCAGGAATGCTGGCCTGAGAGCCACATATTGAAGAAGCCTCCCGGCCTGTGTTGCCACGGGGGGATGTCATCTTAACCAGGAAACCCAGCCTGGGGAGACAGAGCGAGTGGACAGGGGGCCTCTTATTTTTTAAATAATGTTTTTTTCCTGGTTGTTGAGTTTTGAGAGTTCTTTATGTATTTTGGAAACAATCTTTTTAACTAATAATATGTGTTTTGTAATTTTTTCTCTGCCAGCTGCGGCTTATCTTTTTATTCTTTTCATAAGATACATTGCATTTTTATTGATTCTGTTATATGTATTTTTTTCCTTTGATATTTTCTCTTTGATCTATTGATTATTTAGAAGTGTGTTGTTTAATTTCCCAGTGTTTGGAGATTTTACTACTGCCTTTCTGTTACTGATTTCTAGTTTGATTCTAGTATGGTCAAAGACTATATCCTACATTCTTTGGAGAGTAATACATGATTTCATTAAGATTTTTGTTGAGGTTTGCTTTATGACTTAGGATACCATGGTGAATAGTCCATGGGCTCTTGGAAAGAGTGTGTGTTCTCCTGTTGTGGAGTGGAGCATTCTGTGAATGTTAATTAGATCCTGTTGTTTAATTCATTTATAACTTTGCTTCTTTTTTGTCTGGTGGTTCTGTTGCTGAGAATAGGGTGGTGTAACTATAACTGTAATTATTGATTTGCTTTCCTCTCTCAGTGTTTGCTTTGTGAAATAATGTTGTTTGTGGCACACGTTGAGGATTCCTACGACTTCTGGGTAGATTGACCGATTTGCCATCTTGCAATCCCCTTCTTGTCCCCAGTAATTTTCTTTTCTCTGAAATCTACTTTATCTGATATTAATATTCCTGCTTTTATGTTCTAATCAACGTTTGCGTAGTATAACTTTTCCACTTTTTTAAGTTTGACCTACCAACGTAATTTTATTTGAAGTTAGCTTCTTACTGACAACACATACTTGACTGATTTATCCACTCTGCTAATCTCTGTCTTTTAATTGCTGTGTTTAAATAATTCACATTTATAAGAATTACTGATATTTTATGGTTTGAGTTTGTCTTTTTGTTATTTGTTTTCTGTCTCTCATTCCTCTGTTCCTCCCCCTCCTCCTTCATGTGGGTTAGAAAATAGAAAAAATTCTATTTTTATTTATTTAGCGCTTTTGAGTACATCTCACTTTTATAGTTTTCTTAATGGTTAATCTCAGCATTACAATATACACATCTAACTTATCACAATCTAATCATACATTATGTTTTACCATTTTGAGTGAAGTGTAGAAACTTTATTTCTATTAAGTACCCTTTATCATCCTTACTTTTTAAAAGTATAATTGTCCTATCTCCTTAACATAAATTGATTACCATGTCAGATGATGATATTTTCATTTTTGTTTCATTTAATTCTTTTTAATACAAAAAAAATAGACAGCAGGTTCCCTATGCTGTAGGGGAAACATGAATCCCTTTTAGTTTGCATCATTGCTCAATGGCCTTGTCAGCGCTCCCAAATAAATGAATCTCACTCTCTACGCTTCTGGGAGACAAAGCCCCTATGGGGTAACTGTACAAACTTGGCTAGACTTTGGGATGGCTGAACCCCTGTCATGCTAAAGCTATAGAGTTCATCTACTTTCAGTTGCTAGGGCCACTCCTAGGGTCCCATCCATCTTCTCACCATCATCTTCAGGACCAACTTG
Organism: Galago senegalensis; assembly: GCA_963575145.1. Taxonomy (NCBI): domain Eukaryota; kingdom Metazoa; phylum Chordata; class Mammalia; order Primates; family Galagidae; genus Galago; species Galago senegalensis. The sequence continues at coordinate 2,748 of CAUYTI010046698.1, forward strand.
AAGTGGTACTGAAACTTAGATCTTCACATTAAACGTCTAACATAATTGATAAAACATAATCCCCCCCCCCCATTCTGGGGTCAACTTCATTTCCATTTTAAGAAACACAAATGAATATTTAAAGAATATCTGAAGAGGCACCTAATTATTAGCCTGCCCATGGCTCTCATTCAATTGATCTCCTTCATACCAGTTTATACTTCACTTAACCACTGTCCACAATGATCCTATTTACTTTTTTTGCCAAATCCCTGATATGTTCTCTAAACTGTAAACCTCAGTCTCTTCCTCTAAGACTCATTCGATTTGTTTTGTAATGTAACGGAACATTGACAGCAACTGGTTTGAGCTATCTCAGCATCCCATGTGCCCCTTGAAACTTCCTCCAGTGTCAGAGAGAGAGTGTGTCTCTAATTTCAATGCCAGCTCTGCTGCTCTAGCTCTGAATCTCAGCTTCTCAACTCCTAGGAAGATGCTTTGGATCTCACCCTTCCTTCACCAGCATCTTCAGGCTTTTACTCACTAATGTCCAATTGTGTCTTTATATGCATGTCGATTCACTCTGATTAATCTTTTAAAAACTTTTTTTTTTTTTTTTTTTTGAGACAGAGCCTCAAGCTGCCACCCTGGGTATAGTGCTGTAGCATCACAGCAATCTTCAACTCCTGGGCTCAAGCGCGTCTCCTGCCTCCGCCTCCCAAGTAGCTGGGACTACAGGTGCCCACCACAACAAGAGGCTATCTTTTTTTTTTTTGGTTGCAGCCATCATTGTTTGGTGGGCCTGGGCTGGATTTGAACCCGCCAGCTTAGGTGTATGTGGCTGGCGCCTTAGCCACTTGAGCCATAGGCGCCAAGCCAATTGTTTAAAAACTTTTATCTTGAGTCTTCTGCTCTTGTGCCATTTCTCTCCCTCCTCTATCTGTCATTTTCTTCATGCATTGATACATACCTCTACTATTTATACTCGTGTCTTCAGTAATCTCTTGCAATTTGATTTCTAACACCTCCTCTATGAAAAATGCTCCACGCAAGAAGGAAGGCCAAGAGATCTTCTTCCAATGATATTCAGCAGCATTTCTTCTCTTCGCTTCCCGCCATATTTTTGCTTCACTTGATACAATTTATGAATTCATAATGCTTCTTCCTATAGTGTCCATACAACAATAGCATTCTGCTTCCCACCCTTGACTATGTGAATCCATTAATATTGCATTTGGACTTTTACTTCCATTCTTTACTTTCTCAAAACTACATATTCTCATCTCTTCCAATCCTGGTTCTCTAGTTAGTCAATTAACAGTCTTCTTGGTCAGTCTCCAGCTCATTGTCAAATCCAGCAGTCGTTTACTCATCTTGACTTCTTGCCATAGTCATTCCCATTTCTGGGTCTTCACTCACCTGCCAGCATGGAATGCCTTCTTTGGTGCTGACCGCCAACTTAACACACTCATCTTTCAAGGTCAGCGAGCATCTTATTTTTTCATGAGGACTTTGACAAGCATTGTAATACATTAAGGCCCATGTCTAGAATCATATTGGACTTGTATTCTTCACAAATTGATATTTCTTAATAGTCTCTAGTTATCTCAAATATGTGGTGTTTGTTTTATCAACCATATATCTGAAAGTGAGAATATAAGTTTTTATGCCCTGACAGTCTTGAAGTGTGATAGACACACAGAAGTTGCTTAATAAATTTGTTTAATGGTGTAATACTAAACAAATGTTATTTAAGTGAGTAATAATAGTAATATCATGTCATAGACACCTCCACTTTGATTGAAACCAGGCTTTTTAATAGGCTACTTAGAAATCTACATGACACTGTAGACATTGTAACTATAGTAAGCCCTGTAGTTAAGAGGATGAGCTCTGAAGCCAGACTGCCCAGGTTCAAATCCTGGCTCTACCACCTATTGGCTATGTGACCTTAGGAAGGTTAACTACCATCTTCCTGTCTTAGCATTCCTCCTTGAAAACAGGGGAAAATAACAGTACCTGTCTCATAGAGTCATTATGAAGATCAAATGGATTATGTAGGGTACTTAAAACAATTTCTGGCATGTAGAAAAAAATTGCTCTACAAATGTCAGCAATTATTAAATGTTCATTACACATAGGATGATGGTATCCCAGGGCTAAAAGAACCTTTACTTTGTAAGTGAATGAGAAGCCAAGGTAAAATGATTGGCTCAAGGGCATATGGCTAATTAGAGGCCATGTCAAAAACACAGTTTTCCTGATTTTTATTCAGTCTTTTATTTTCTCTCTTAAGAATGCTGTATCTGAACATGGAACTGAATTATAGAATCTTAGACTTGAAAGTGACACTCAAGACCCTCTGATTCAGCTTTCCCATAAGGGATAATCCCTGAACTGAATGTTCACTTGTCACAAAACTTTCATCTTTGTCAACAGCACCATTTCAGAAATTCTTAATCATCTGACCGAAAAAGAAAATTCTGACAAACACTGCACCATAGTTCCCAAGAAACACACGAGGGACAGGAATAGATGCCAAGGCCAGGTTCCCTGTGTTCAGATAACCATCACTTGATGAAGCCATTTTTAATGTTCATCTTTTGAAAAATAAGATTTCTGTTTCAGGGGAAAACATTGTCTGGAATATTCATTATAAAATTGTGATTCATACATGAATGTTTTGCAGATAGTATTCTTACCGGTAGGAATCTGAAATTATGATTTTGATGAACTCTGAACAATACTGTTAGCAGCCAGGAAAAGGCACAAGGGCCAAGTACCCATACCAGGCATAATTTCTGAAGGTTTCAGCTTTCTGTGTGCTTCTCTGGAACAGTATTCAGTCAGGTTGTGCAATCAGCTATGCTCAGGTTTTTAAATTCAATCTAGCAGATACAGACTCTCAAGAGGAATTGCAGCGATATAAGATTGTAATGAACTGGGCACAAATAAACCTACATGCAAGGATTCTTTTATCAGATACAATAGCATGGTATGCTCTGCATCTATTCCACACTAGGGAAGAGATTTACTTTGTCTTTAATGCAAATGAAATCAACATATGTAACACTATCAGTAGAAGAGAAGACAAAATTGAGAAATTACATTGTGTGCCCACTAAGAATGTTCATCCCCCACCCTACTATAAATAAGACTCAGGAAACCCATAATCTTTGTATATGATTATTTTAAATAACTGATTATAGTATACAGATTATTAGTTTTATGGCTTTTAATTCTCCAAACAGGGAGCTTCCATTACATGAATCTGAAAGTTGAATTACTTCTATACTGAAGACTGAACACCCAGCCTCCACTGATCTAATAGAGAATGCATGGATCCTTTTTTGTGCTTCTGCGGTATATTTTTTATATTTCTGACCTTACTCATGACAATCTGACTTGTTACACCTGGGTGTGTGTGTTTCTCCTTTGTAGACTTTATGTTTTATATGTTTCCATATTCTCCTAGAGCAATGATTTTCAACCTGTGTGCCATGAGAGGATCTTAGGTGTGCCTTGAACATTTTAAAGATCATTAATTAAATTGTTTTCAAAAGAAGTTTAAAATGCAGTTAAGTATATTCTTTTTATCTTTTTTTTGGATCAACATAAATGTGCCACAGAAGTTTAACTAGAGGTTCAAGTGCACTGTGAGATTAAAAGAAAGGTTGAAAAACATTGCCTTACAGCATCTTGGACATAGAAGCTATTTTAATCATATTTATGTTAAGCACTTCCCAGTTACAAAGTATTATTAATGAGTTCTCATCATTGACACATCTTTTCCTTCTCTTATCTGAGAACTCCTGTTTCTGAAACGTGAAAAATAAAAGGACTTCAGTAGATTGACACTATAATTTAGATGGCTATGTAAATAGTAAGAGGGCCTAACAAATATTTGTTGAATAGCAATTTTATGAACATTTGCTGAGGTTTCTTTTGAGTTTTCAGTTTTTTAAGAGGACCCAACTATCTCAGTGGGACAGAATAAAGGAAAGAACTCAGAGGCATAACCAGAGTGGGGGAGGGCAGAAAGACTACTACGCTGTCTGGAAAAAAGACCCAATACTCAAGTTCTAACTCGTGGACCCAGTAAGTGTGCCTGGATTGTGGCATTTTCAAGACCCACCTTTCCTCTTTAACAGTTTTCCTGAAAAATAGTCAGGTTTAATGTTCATAAAACATTTAGTACATGCCTTAAGGCCCACAGACATGACTGGCTACATGATTTGCAGAGTCCCATCCAAAATAAAAATGCAGGTGCCCTTGTTTCAATACAGTAACAGCAGAGTGTTAGTCAAATGAGGGGCCCTTCTAAACACAGGGCCTTGTGTGGCTGCACAGGGCTGGCACTCTCCTCTGTCTTCAAAGAGCTTCTGTACAGTGAAAGACAAAATGAAGCTAGGGAAAGAAGCTACCACTCAAGTATGTTACAAGAGGCTGAAGAAATCCAGAAGAGGGTGTTTGAGGGAGCAATGGACAGGGAAGAAAGATATTGCATATTGAAGGAGAAGCCCTGAAGGCAAGCAGAGTTTACCAAATTTCAGGAATAGGATTACTTTTAAGTACAGTGAAGCAATTTAACATGAGAGTGACATCTGGGATTGAGACTTGGAAAGGCAGGCAGAGGCCAAATAGCTGCGAGAAGGGATCTAATGATTATTGAGTGCCTACTGTGGGTCAAGTTTTTTTCTTCTATGTCATCATTTTAAGCACTTACCACTGACTTGTAAATAAATTGTCATCATATTTTACAAACATTAATTTAGGCCTAGCATAGTAATGTTCAAAGGCCTTGGAACATAATAAGCCTCCAATAAATATTAAGAATGGTGGGTCCCATTAAGACTGTTAATCGTTAGCCCAAGCTGTTCCTTAGTGGGCCTCTTAATCCTTCCAGGGGTCCTCTCCCAATTTCTCTAGAGGTCACAGTCGCCCAGCAGCCTCTCGTCCCGCCCCCGCGTTTCCACGTGCCGGAAATAGGGTGGAAAAGTACTTCCGGGGTACTAAAGGCCAGCCCCCGCAAGATGGCGGCCCCCTTGGAGCTCAGTTGCTGGGGAGGCGGCTGGGGGCTCCCTTCCGTCCACAGCGAGTCCCTGGTGGTGATGGTGAGGCGGCCACGCGGGCGGGGCGCGGGACGAAGGGCGGGGCCGGAGGCGCGAGGCTGGCCGGCCCGGTGCCCGGCGGCGCTGCGGGGTCCAGGCGGGCTGGGCGCTGCACGTTGCACCGCCCTGGGCTCCCCCACTCGTCCAGTGACAGCCTGGCCTGGGAGCCAGCCAAAGCCCGGCGGGAGCGTCAAGGCTTCTCCGCTTGGCTCCGAGTTTTCTCAGCCTAGCAAAACTGTCATGGGCGGCGGAGTGAGAACCGAAGCAGGGGGCGCCCCTACCCCGCCCCGCATCCCCAGGACCTTTGGGGGGAACAAGGTCCCTGAAAACCCGGTAGCTGGCGAGCACGTCCCCGACTTGAGATCATGGGGAGGTTCGCAGCCTCTGTATCAGGGGGATGGGACGTGAAGTAAAGTTGCTCTGCAAATTTGCATTACGCACTCTGTCTAAAGTATTTTAATTGCAAACTCTGTTTCAGGCTTATGCCAAATTTTCTGGTGCACCTTTGAAAGTCAATGTCATAGATAACACCTGGAGAGGTTCAAGAGGTACAGTGTAAACTTTTAGACACCTCTTTCTGCCCTCTTTTTTATTTTTTTTCTTCCTTCCATTTAAAACTACGATGATATAGCGATAGAGTACCTTGGGGTTTTAGTTTCATCTTACCGTGACCTTGGCAGTGTGCTGCTTATGATCATTCTGAGTAATACCTCAAAGTGCAAGCCAAATCGGTGGAAATTATGAGAAATGAAAATGTTCTGTAGAACTGCTTTTTGCGAGACTGCAAAAAACTAAGACGAGCTTACTCATTTTTTCCCCCTTCAAATGTGCAATTGGTATAGTTTTTAGCATATTGGAATCTCTTCAGAGGAACTCACGGTTTCCTCGCATGTAAACTGTTTTTTGATTATAGGCGATGTACCCGTTTTGACAACTGAAGACAACATTGTTTCTCAGCCAGCAAAAATACTAAATTTTTTAAGAAAACAGGTGGGTGGTTCCTTTTGAAGAAGTAGATTGTTAATCCCTGCATGTTATTAAAAAAAATTATAAATTTTCTTTGAAAATTTCTTTTTGTCAATTGGACAAATTGGAGATACCTGGGATTTGATTTAAAAATAGACATGCGAATCACTGCTATAAAGTATGGGTTTTATAGTGATTTGAAAAGTCATTTGGTGAAGTGTAGTCAACTTATATTTTCATGTACTTTGCTTAGATTTTATTGAAATTTGTATGTAAGTAGATTTGATTTAACCATTGTATTGCACTTATTGATAGGATTGTCGATTTAGTCTCCTAGTTGCTACACATTTTGTGCTCAGCATGACATCCAAGTTCCCACCAACTAGCAACTATTTTCTTTAAAAAAGTCAGTTATTTGATTGTAGCAGTTTTATGAAATAATGTATCTAGACTGTTGTACTCATAAAGAAATAAATATAATGTACCTAAAATGTTTAAACATACAAAGATAAATAAAAGTGCAAAAACTATCATAGGTTTGGCCCATACTGTACTTAAAAAAAATTGTCAATAAAATTTGGAACTTTTCTAAACTGGAAAGTTTGCTATTTTTTCATAGGGAAAAATGCAAGCAAGAAATTGAAACTTTCCCCTCTTGTTAAAAATAATTCTTTAACTTTTGTTTATTAACTCTGTACTCTATGCTGTGCTCTAAACTAGATCATTCATAGCATTGAAATTATAGTAGTTAAAATTTAAAAAAAACAAGTTTTTATTGACCTTTTTGTGTTCATGATGCTGTGCTAAGAACCTTACATGTATTGATGCATTGCTGACCAGTCACGAGTTACCCTGTAACACAGATAGTGTCTGTGCAAAATGGTTGGTCAACGATGTGTTGAGCTGTTAGAGGCACTGGGTGATTCTATATGATAAGCAGAGAGATGAGGCGTGGAGAAAGAATAGGCTGAATTTGGGACAACTGGGAATTGAGACTGGGAGAAAGGAATCGGGGAACAGCTGCTGTGTTAAGCAGTGGTTCCCTGAATTTGTATTCTCCTCCTGTTTACTATCATGTTTGCCGTTTCTGTAGAAAAATAGAAATCTTAATTTAGCTTCGATGTCTTTGGGATGTTCTTTGACTTCTGAATTTCTTTGGTTTCATGTTTTTTAATAGAAATATAATGCTGACTATGAACTCTCAGCAAAACAAGGGGCAGATACATTGGCCTACATTGCTCTCCTTGAAGAGAAGCTTCTTCCTGCAGTAGTGAGTGTTCCTGAATATGACAGTATTTTGATGACTGACTTGAAAATGTACTTGGTCTATTTAAAAGAAAAGCCTTGAAAAAGACATAGAAAATTTCACATATGTGTTAAGATTGATTCTTTTGTATTTCCGTGAAACTGGATTTTGTTAGATATTTAACCAGTATATGAAATAACGAAGTGAAAGACAATGTCATTTTGGAAATAAAAACTCTCGGTAGGAGATGGATCTTTTTGTTCCATGTGTAGTACTGGGTGAACTGTAATTCATTCATTCATCAAATATTGATTGAGTACCTGCTATGTGCCAGGCCTTGTTCTGGATGCTTGGGATATAGCAGTCAACAAATCTCACTCATTTAAAATAATCTTGTTTTATATTGAGTCAATCTAACTGGAAAATTTGTAGGATGTCACTTTATACAGAGATTTACGAAAAACTTTCACATTGGTTCAGTGATCTTTCTTTTACTAAAAGAATATCCTTGTAGTGTTTTTTTGTTTTCATTTGCAGCTTCACACATTCTGGGTTGAGAGTGACAATTACTTTACTGTGACAAAGCCATGGTTTGCTTCCCGAATTCCTTTTCCCTTAAGTTTGATCCTGCCTGGAAGAATGTCTAGGGGAGCACTGAATAGGATCCTCCTGACTAGAGGACAGCCTCCCCTCTACCACCTTCAGGAAGTGGAAGCACAGGTATGGTCTGGGTTACTCTCTAAGCAAGGGCTTTCCAGAAAACAGACAAGAGAGATAGTGGACATGAACTTGTCTATAGAGTTGCTTGCCTTGAAAGTGGTTTTAGAGCATCTTTCCATCTTTTTGAGGTGTAATTTCATCTTTATTAGATATACAGAGATGCCAAGGAGTGCCTAAATCTTCTGTCAAACAGATTGGGAACATCTCAGTTTTTCTTTGGAGATACGTGAGTATATTCCCTTACAGATCATTTTGATATTTTGTGCACATGTATTCAGTGAGCAATTGTTAGAAGCATGTCCCCTTGTAACTCCAAAAGATGAATTTTTCACTTAAAAAAAGATTTAAAAAATAGGTTTTCATTACAGGAAACTTTTTCTGCCAATGTTCATCTAACATTGACTTAATATATTGCATAAATGAACTTAAAGTATCTTAAGACTGTTCCCACTCTGCCTCCAGTCTATTTAATACTTGTGAATAAAAACGAGTCTATAATTAACAACTCCATTTTCTTCTAAATAAAATAGAATATTAAGCAAACTACTTAATGAGTAAAACTTGTAGTAAGTAAAAAGGGGACTATACCTTTTCAAAGAGTATATCAGTATACTTCAGAATTGACAAATGTATTTAAAAAAACATTGTAAACATAATTGCAAGTTAATATTTTCTTAACTGCTTAAAAAAAATCCTTAATTTATTTCTAGGCCTTCTACCTTGGATGCCTATGTTTTTGGTTTTCTTGCACCTCTTTATAAAGTGCGGTTTCCTAAAGTTCAGCTACAAGAACACCTGAAACAGCTCTCCAACCTATGTCGCTTTTGTGATGATATCTTAAACAGTTATTTTAGGCTTAATGTTGGAGGTAAGCTGGTTCTCTTCAGCTGATGTTTGTTTGCATATTCTCCTATGGATGTATAAGCAAAATTCACTACTTAATTTTAGTTTTAAAAAGTTGGGTGTAAAGTGCTGGTTTATAGCATTTGAAGAACTTGTATTTTCCAACTTAATTTTTATTTCCTCATGTTAGTTATTATTTAAATAGAGAAATAGACATTTGCCTTTTATCTTTTCCTTTGGATTTTCACATTTCTTCTTGTTCTTTGAATATTGCCCCTTTGAGGTGGGTCATTTTCTTCTAAAAGATTAAAACTACAGGTATTAAGACCCTACTGAAAAATAGTATTAATCCTTATGCAAATGGGTGACTACTTTAAATGATTCTTACCTGCTGCTTCTAGCATTTTCCTGCAAGAACAGAAATCAGCAGCAGATTGCTTTTGGTGAGGTGCACCCCCATGATTCTACTCCCTGAAAACTGATTGCATCAGCCTAGAGGTTTAGTAAATAGAGGGCAGTTGTCACTGAGGATGTGCTGCTGTGAGTGTGGGGCCTTGGGCTTCAGTGGTTGGGATGCTAAATTACCATTAGGATAGTTGGCTGAAACTGTTCTTTAAGAAACAGAAGTTATAAAGATAGCTGGCTTAGGCTCTGTACCCATAGCTTAGCGGTTAGGGTGCTGGCCACATACACCCAGGCTGCCGGGTTTGGACCTGGCCTGAGCCTGCTAAAAACAGCAATGACAACTACAATAAAAAAATAGCTGGGTTTTGTGTTGGGTGCATATAGTCCCAGCTACTTGGGAGGCTGAGGCAAGAGAATCACTTAAGCCCAAGAGTTTGAGTTTGCTATGAGCTGTGATGTAACAGCACTCTACCAAGGGTGATATAGTGAGAATCTGTCTTGGAAAAAGAAAGAAAAGATAGCTGGCTTAGGTGGACGATTTATTATTTTATGGTGAGTTCTGTCTTTTGCATATAGGGAGGGATTAGTAGTTTGGGAGTCATGAAATTAGGTAATGGTCAACCTTGTTACTTTGAAGCAGTATTTAACAAACCTGACAACATGGCAAATAAAACATCTTGGGTCCTAATCCAGACTTACTAAATTAGATAGATCCCAGCAGTCTGTATTTTTAACATGTCTCTAAGTACTTTGGATGTCTGCTAGGTAGCTATTTGAGAGTCACTGCCTTAGAAAATTATCCAAATATTTGTGACCAAGACCTATCTGAAATTGGTGAGGGAGAGGCATAGTTTAAATTTGAGAAGGAAATGAGGACTGCTGTGCTCTTTTAGGGCTGCCTGTGGCTGCCTGTGTAACCCTTGGCAGGTAGTGTCGTCTTAGTGAACACATTTTAGTCCTTTGGTTTAGAGTTTGGTTTTGGAGAATTACTATCCCTCTTAACTTTGCCTTTGAACCCAAAGAGAATGTTTTTTTCTCTGCCTTTTATTGGGAGGTGGGGCACTTGTGAAGATGGGTAGACTCAACATTCTTTCGATCTATACAGCTTTAAAGCCTTTCAAAATTTCCTCTCTCTGTCTCTCTCTTTCTCTTTCTCCCTCTCATTTCTGCCCTGGCTTCTTAGGCATCTCTCCAGCTGGACAAGAAACAGTAGATGCAAATCTGCAGAAACTCACACAACTTGTAAATAAGGAATCCAACTTGATTGAAAAGGTCAAGTTTACTTTAATCATTATTTTATGGTAGTTTAGTATTTTCCTTTTTGCAGCTAATGTTATAATTTGGGTCATGCATCAACTGTTGTCCTTCTAGTTTTTTAAAGAGCTTACTTTTCAGAAAACTGTTTAAATTACTTTTAACTAAAGTTGTATATAACATAGTGTTTTGAAGTCAGCTGTGACTTGAGTACTTTGAGGAAAGATTGGATAATAGTATTGGGTTTACTTTTATCACACAATCAGTACTTTTAAAGCTAGGAAACCCAGAAGATTGGCTTCTAAAAAACAAAAACAATTCTTGCTTGCCTGTCTGCCTCGCTGCGTCGCCGAAGGTTAACATTTCCTGAGATTGTAAGCAGCTGGCTTATCCTTTCTTTTTACCACCACCGTGATGTCTTTTTCTTTCTTCTACATGAACTGTTTTCATTTTTTTCCTCCTTGTTCTTCTCTGTTCTAAAGGTAGTCAATAGCTTTTCACCACTGTAGACATTTTGTCATTTGGGAATGTTCTTTTCATGAGAGAGAGAGACTGAGGAACTCTGTAGGGTGGAGAGCCAACAATGAAACGTTCAAGAGTGATTCTATTGGAAAATGCAAGGGGGTTGCATGTTTCCCCCCAAATATCTGATAAATTTGATTTTTGGGGGGGGAACACAAATGAGTAATATTTTATTCTTTCATAAATTAATGGGGTAATGAGGCCCAGTGACACTGGCTAACAGTTTTTGAGGTCTGGCTCTGTGTTTTACGAGCTTTCTGTGGGTTATCTCAGTTAAACCTCACACTAGCTCTATGCGTGCACGTACTGTTATCCTCCCCGTTTTACAGGTGAGTGTACTGCAGCATTGAGAGTAGTTTATGTTACCTGCCAAAGGTCAGTCAGCTAGCGGAAAGTGACAGAGGACTGTGAACCCTAGAAATGGGGCCTATGTGTGAGCCCTGCGGTCAGTTACTCTCCCCGTCCCTCAGCCCTCTGGCTCACGAATGAGAGTGTGTGTCCATTACTGGCCATACTCCCAGCCATGTTGATGGTGGTCATTCTCTGGTTTGATCACTTTCTTTTTGTAAGATTTCACGTGTTGTTACAATTTGAGAAGTAAGTACAATTGCTTAGAAAAAAATGGGAGAGCTCATTATTTTGAAGTTTTGGTAAGTTGAGTTAAAATGCCTGGTCCATCTCAATTTTTAGCTTAATCCAAGAAATGTCATGAGAGGAAAAATATTAAGTATGGATAGAGGAAAGAGCATTCATCTGCTAGATAGAAGACCTCTGGATTAGGCCTAAAAACTTGCATCTTCCTGTCTGCTTCTTTTCCTAGCTTTCTTTGGTCTGCATAGACTCAGCTTAAAAGAGCTGGTCTTTTTGAGTGGAGTACAGGTCACTTTCCTTGAGGCAAAAAAGCATAGTTGAAAGAATAACAGTGTTGGAATAAGAAGAGCTGGGTTCGAGTTCAGTTCACTAGCTTTGTGACTTGGGGCAAATCACTTAACCTTTCTGAGCCTTGTTTTGCTCATCTGTAAAGCACGGCAGGACTGTGTCTGCCTTTTCTTCCTCATAGTGGGTTGGGATGATCAAATGAAGTATTGTTCATGAACATAACTTTGTACACGGTTAGCGTAACAGAAGTATTACTTTTCCAATTACTATTAAAAGAACTCTTAAAACTAAGTCATGCTGTGGGTGAGTTCAGTATAATATTCATCTTGTGGAATTACTATAATTTTGTGAAGGTATTCAGATGAGCCACACTGCCTTTTACAGATACTGAGTCAGCTGGTATTTGAGGTATGACATTTAGAATTCTTGAGAGATGATTTGCAAGAAAAAGGTTCCTCTAGCAGCCCGGGAAACATATGGCTCTGTACTCTCCTAGGCTATAGTTTGGATGGGGAGGCCACAGTCCACATACGTGGTGTCGCAGTATTAGTCACACGTATCTTTTGTACTTTTTACAGATGGATGACAATCTTCGCCAAAGCCCTCAACTTCCTCGTCGGAAACTGCCAACACTTAAATTGACTCCAGCAGAAGAGGAAAGCAATTCCTTACAACGGCTATCACCCTGACAGCCGTCATGCTCTGTGGCCAAAGTCATGTGATTGTTGCAGGAATCTCTCACACCCAGTGTGTCAAGGCTAAAAGAAAATACCGTAAGAGGTGTAAGGAAGACTCTAAAACAGAAGGAATTTTCTATGACATCTACTTTTTTTCTTATTAGGAAGCTTGTATTCTAGCCTGGCAGTGCATTTTTAATCACATCCAAGTGAATGCTAAATGAACTTAGTGGGGTTGTGGGGAGGGAGAAAACACATTGTACTGTATACACAAAAAACAAAAACCCTGCCTTAACATTGGCAGATTTTTGCCTTTGATTCACATGTTGCTGACCCAAAGCTATAATTCTGTACTGAATGTGCACTCTGAACTTATTCAAGTTAATTTATTCGGTTTAGGAACTTAATTTTCTTATACCAGGCTGAATACCTAATCTGTGGCTCTTTGGCTGAGGCTTTTTTCATCTGTTTATAAATAAGATGCCTATTTTAGAAAGTAGGAAAAAAATATACATTACTTCAATAGAGAAGCCTGTATTTAACTTTAAAAAGTGAAGAGGAATGTGCTTTTTAATTATGCTTTCCTATATCTCATCTTTTGGGGATTTAGTGGCACCTACATAAATATTAAAGCTGGTTACCTATAATATTCATCTGATGGTACATGCACGTCAGTGTAACATTACTGTTGCTGATGTGTTCTATAGAGGTTAGCAAGGGCTCTTTTAGTTTACTGGGCGAATGTGGCAGCTTTACACCTATGTCTTTGAAGTACATTCTTTAACTCTAGTCATCTTTCTCGTATTGTCCAGGAGAACTGAATGTATTGGTCATCGTTATTATGCGAGGCTGTAAAAATCTTATTGAAACTTGTCCAATTTTTAGATGCTATGTAGGAGGCACCGTGGCCAGGGTAATAGAAACGTCTCTTGTGCATTAGGTCCAAGTAATCTGTGCTTGGCTTGGGCCTGTGTTCTTTCATAAGAAGCATATCATGTAGTCAAAAGCTTTCTAACAACCTATTATTTTCCATATATTTTAACTACAGTAGAAGGATCCAGAGGAATAATCAGAAGTAGCAGATTTTAAAGAATATTTTCGATTTATTGGTTGCTGAACTGTTAATGGATTTGCTATGTGGTCATTTTACTTATATTAGACACTGGTTATGGTTGTGCTTCTGTTGTCCTAATACCACTTCTGGGATTTTTAAAATATAAGACTATGTTTTTGATCAGTGTCTTAAAAGATTACTATGGTGCTCAGCAAATTGTATCGAGTCCTAAGGTAGTTTTCGAAATCGTGTTTATCTGTTCAGGTGCATTTGGGGGAAGTGCCTAATGAGTTGTGTGTTACTTTTACAACCGGCTTATGTGTGTCGTTAATCTTGGAAGACGATTATTAGATTCCAGTGATCTGAAATCTATATGAATATTTTATTTTGAAAATCATGACCATGAGATTATTGTCCTCTAAAAAGGATGTGTGTATTAAGAGAAGGGTGGTTAGCAAATTAATCAGATATCTGTTTATACATTAGTCAGGGTTAGTCATTTTCAATTAGGATTTATATTAGACCTTCTAAAAGGCATTTGAGTGGTTTATAATTATAAAAACCCATGTAAAACAGGACAATTATCATTAGTTTTTAAAAATGAAAAAATTATAGGAGAACTAACTTATAGCAACACTGACAGATTCTAAATTGAATGGCAAATTTAACACTAAGTTTCTCCATGGAAAAGGCAAACGACAATATTGGGTTATATAAGTTTTTCTTTCAATAAAACTAATATCCGTGAGGAAGAAACATGTGTCATACGTTTTACAAGAATATGGGAGATCATATTCTCAAAATACATAGACTTCATTATTTCATTTATTAATAGTTCACTCAAACTGTAATGGTTTATGTATTAATAGTTTACTGAAAAGTGGGTGTTTCAGATTAACAAGTATTTGTCTTTTTTAGTAGAGAAGATAACCATAAATATAATTTATTGGCTTTTTGGTCATTCCTAATATGAACTGCCTTTAGCCTTACAATATAATGTATGGTTTATGATACTTCTAGACTTAGGTAAGTGAGAATTTATATGTTGGGTTACTTAATTATGGTTTGTTTGTTTGTTTTTAGTATAAGCAGATGAGATGATAGGAAGCTATAACTGAGCACAAAATACTTTAGGGACCAGCCACACACATCGAAAACTTTTAGAAAGGGACACTTTTTCAGACTGGACAGAGGGCTTGTGACTAGCCTGTCAGGTTATGTTTTGGATAAAGTGTGACTTTGCTGGGATAAATGGTTCACAGTCTTAAGCAAAATACTGTGAACCACTGTCTTCTGGAGATGATATCCTGGTGGGGATAATATAAAAGGAAATATGCTTGTGTTTATTATTGTTGGCATAGGATTAGAAAAATCACATAATTCCTAAGAGATGAAGATCCTCTATCAACAAACTGCCATCAATCATCTATAAGACTGATTATTTAAATAACACTAAAGGAATTGTAAACATTGGGGACGGTCATTACTTTAGAATTATGCTTTGCCCACACAGAAGGTTGGCATTAACAAACAAATTAAATTTCAACTTAGATGTGTTTATTTTATTTGGGGAGTAGTACTCTTGGGTACTGGAGATTCTACAAAAGCGAGCATTTTGATTTCCACTTTAAATTTCTATTTATTTAATATTGCTCGATGTAGTAACATGAGGAGTTGGGAAGCTTATTTCAATCAGAGCTAAGTTAAAAGTTTCAAAGTCTCTAACACTGGAAAAAAGTAAACATCAAGAGAGGCAAAAATTGGAAACAGTGATTAGAAAAGCCGTTTGTTAGGTTAGCTTCATGTGATAAAAGTGATGTTTGAATTTGGTAGTGTTTCCTTAGTGCCTCTGCCAAAAAATGTGCATTTACCAGACCTATTTGAGTTTTTGACAGTTTAAGAAAAGCTTTTAAAAAATCTTTTAAAACCAAAACATAAATGCTTAAATATAAAGATAGGAGGCTGAGTGATGGGTTCATGGAATTTCTCTGTACAATTTTCATAACTACTTGTGCGTCTATCATTATTTCAGAATAAAAATTTTTGAAAAGTAAATTAGAATAAATTTATTATCTACATAAGCTATAATTTAAATTTAATGCTCACTTCCAGATGATTCGGTTCCAGATGAATAAGCATATACTATAAATTAAATACAATTTTTACTTCATTCCTGAGTTAAAGAAAACAACTCAGGTTTGTAACAAATGCTTATCCAAACATCTATTTTGCCTTACCAGGAAAGAACAACCAACAACCTACAATCAAGAACTCCTTTTCCCTAGGACATAAAAAATGCTATCTAATTATATTGTTTTCTTCCCGTGGTAACTGGGGTTACTTGAGTTAGGGTCTCATTCTGTCTCCCAGATTAGAGTACAGTGTGCAATCATAGCTCTCTTCAGCCTCCCAGGTGGCTGGAACTACAAGTGCATATACCCAGCTAATTTTTAAATTTTTGGTAGAGACAGTTCTCACTATATTGCCCAGGCTGGTCTCAAACTGCTGGCCTCAAGTGATCCCGCCTCAGCCTCTCAGAGTGGTAGGATTATAGGTGAGCGCCACCACACCTAGCCTGGGTTTATTTTTAGATAGGACATTTTGAAATGCGCAGTATGACAAGATGTTCGGTAGAACCACCCTTTATGAAGAAAGTGTAACATACCATGTGCTTTTTGTTTTAAGGTGGAAGGGATTTAGTAATTGAATTTGCCTTGATTTATTTTTATAATTGGAAACCTAAGTAGAGCAACAGATCATTTGGCTTGTGATGGTGGTGTTTTGTATCTTAAGAAATTTGTTTTTACTTTTTTTTGCTATTTTTCATTTTGCTATTTACTTTTCAATGTTTTCATATTTCTTTTTTTTTGTTTTTTTTTTTTTTTTGTTTTTTGAGACAGAGCCACAAGCTGTCCACCTGGGTAGAGTGCCGTGGCATTACAGCTCACAGTAACCTCCAACTCCTGGGCTCAAGCGAGTCTCTTGCCTCTGCCTCCCAAGTAGCTGGGACCACAGGCACCCGCCACAACGCCCGGCTATTTTTTGGTTGCAGCCGTCATTGTTGTTTGGC
>CAUYTI010046700.1:0-11188 GCA_963575145.1 Galago senegalensis
CTATATTTAAATATATATATATGTATGTATTTTTTTTTTTTCTTTGAGACAAAGCCTCAAGCTGTCCCCCTGGGTAGAGTGCCATGGCATCACAGCTCACAGCAACCTCCAACTCCTGGGCTCAAGCAAGTCTCCTGCCTCCGCCTCCCAGGTAGCTGGGACCCGAGGTACCCAGCTAATTTTGGTTGCAGCCATCATTGTTGTTTTGGCAGGCGCAGGCTGGATTCCAGCAGGCACCTTAGCCACTTGAGCCACAGGCGCCGAGCCTATTTAAGTATATTTATATCAAAGTTTACCTCCTTTTTTTTTTTTTTGTTCTTGGCAATTTACTATCTTTCAGTGTCTCTGCATTAGACAGCATTACTACACTAGCACTTGGATCTCTCAAATCTATTCCAGAAAATGTGTCTTCTCAGGTTTCTCAGATTCTGAAGATGATATTAAAAGATCAGTCATTAGCAGTAGGAAGTAAAACTGCACAACAAGAGTTGATTTTTAGTATATATATCTCCAAAAATATTTTTGGAGAATTACATTTGTTAAGTCTTGGGAAAACAATGTTGACTGTTATTCTGTCATCTTAAGCTTTGCTAGACACTAATAGACATATCAGTATAAGACATATCACTATGTTTATATTTTTAAAGACTAATTTCTCTACTGTTTTTTTTTCTTCCCAGATTGATCTCCAAATGTATATAACTAACATTTGAAACTTTTTTTCACTCATATCTTGTAACATTAGAAGTGGGCGTTACTGGTGAACTTTCTGATAAATAAAGGGTAGGCTTAAGTACTATGTGATTTTGGGGGACCCATGACTTGTTTGTTAGTTGGCCTAGAAATTGATAAGTCATCCTTTCCTAAGGGTCTTGGACCCAACCAAAAGGGGATATTGGGTTCTTAATTTTAAAACTTCAGTAATATGTGATAGTAATATGTAATAGTGATCCAAGAAAAATAACTTTTAGAATTCTAGGAACAATTCTTGGGGTTAGATCTGTGTGGCCATGCCATTCTGGAGCTTAACTGTAAAGCTTTTCCCCCAGAGTTCTATGGAAGTCACTCATCTAATCATACTTACTATTATTCTATAATGGCGTGGTTTGTCTGTATCACCTATTTTTATATGCATGGGCTCTCTGCCTCCTTTTTTGAGTTTAACAATACTTATTAAACATTTTCCAAGTAAGTACCACAACTGTTAGATGATCCTTTGACTTCACTCAGTGCTTACATGACAGTGTTTGATAGTATTTCTAGGCACCCAAATGTCACAAAGTTAAAAGATACTCTGTTAATACCAACTTCAAAAATTGATTCATTCAGTAAATGGTGGTCTGTATATATATATAGGCATACCTTGGACATGTTGTATGTTTGGTTTCAGACAACCACACTAAAGTGGAAATTGCGAAAAGTGAACCACGAATTTCTTGGTTTCCCACTGCATATAAACGTGTATACTACCCTGCAGCCTATTTAAGTATGCAATAACATTATGTCTTAAAAAGCATTGTACATACCTTAATTAAAACATACTTTATTAGAAGTATGCTGATGCTCATCTAAGTCATTAGCAAGTCACAATGTTTTTGCTGCTGGAGGGTCTTGCCTCAATGTTGATGGCTGCTGATTGAACAGGGTGGCTGTGACACTTTCTTAAAAGGAGACTATAATGAAGTTTGCTGCCTTGATTGCTGTTTCTTTTAGGAAAGTAGTATCTGATGCTGTTTGATAGTATTTTATCCACAGTTTGGAATATTAAAATGGTATCAGTTAACTGTCATTTTTATTCTTCTGAACTCTTCTGACTTCTTTTTCATTAGACAGTTAAGAAATTATTGTGCCAATAATTTCAGTGGCGAAATAATTGACAGTAATTTCAATTGTCAATAGTGACAATTTCCTTTTCTTTTCTTGAGACAAAATCTCATTGTCTCCCTTGGTAGAGTGCTGTGTAGTCATAGCTCACAGCAATCTCAAACTCTTGGGCTCAAGCAATCCTCTTGCCTCAGCCTCCCAAGCACCTGGGACTATAGGCACTGGCCACATCGCCCGGCTAGTTTTTAGGGATGGGGTCTTGCTCTTGCTCAGACTGGTCTCCAATTCCTGAGCTCAGGCAATCCACCTGCCTTGGCCTTCTAGAGTGCTAGGATTACAGGTGTGAGCCACCGCTCCTGACCTAAGGGGTGGTTTTCTTTTCTCTCAACAGAATCTCATTCTTGCTCCAGGCTAGAATGCCATGGATCAGCCTAGCTCACAGCATCCTCCAAATCCTGACTGCAAGGGATCCTTCTGCTTCAGGCTCCCGAGTAGCTGGGACTATAGGCGCCCACCACAATGCCTGACCAATTTTTCCATTTTCTGTAGAGGCAGGGTGTCACTCTTGTTCAGGCTGATCTTGAACTCTTGAGCTTAGGGGATCCTCCTGTCTCATGCTAGGATTACAGTGGTGAACAACTTCACCCAGCCTCTTAAGTGGCCATTTTCTTAATTACTACTGAAGGCAGGACTAAGTGACTTATTCTGAATATAAACTCTAGATATACAGACATATCTCTGTGGACTATAAAGGATGGAGGATGGAAACAGAATTGTATTTATTTATTTATTTTTTGAGACAGAGTCTCACTATGTTGCCCTTGGTAGAGTGCTGTGGCGTCACAGCTCACAGCAACCTTCAACTCTTAGGTTTAAGTGATTCTCTTGCCTCAGCCTCCCAAGTAACTGGGACTATAGGTGCCCACCACAATGCCTGGCTTTTTTTTGTTTGTTTGTTTATTTTTGTTGCAATTCGGCCCAGGCTGGGTTTGAATCCCCCACCCTCAGTATATGGGGCCAGCTCCCTACTCACTGAGCCACAAGCACTGCCCGGAAAAAGATTTTTAATGTGCAAGTGTAGTTAGGAAGCTATTTTTAAATATTATCATTTATCCAGTTAGGTTTATGGAAGTAAAAATATTCTTCTTTAACAATCTATTTTTAAAACCAGATTGTACTGAAGACTGACCTTCTAAGTTCACTGGACATGATTTTTATCCTCCACTGCAGTGTCTACATTGAAAATCAATAGTCAGCTAAAGCATAGATTTATCTTTGACTGTGGCTGATAAGGTAACAAATGTTATGTTCTTAATATCTAAAAATTGACATGTTCATTAAGAAGGAAACTAATTTTCCTATTTTCTTCCAAGCTAGAAGATCAGAAAAAGGACTTGGATGGCTTCCTCAGTATACTTTGTAATAATCTACATGAACTACAAGAAAATACAATTTCTTCCTTGGTTGAATCACAGAACAATGTGGAATCTTAACTGAAGACCTACAGACAATAAAGCAAACCCATTCATAGGTAACTTTTTCTTTTTTTGGAGACAGAGACTTACTAGGTCGCCCTCAGTAGAGTGCTATGGTGTCACAGCTCACAGCAACCTCTTTCTCTCGGGCTTAAGCGATTCTCTTGCCTTAGCCTCCCAAGTAGCTGGGACTATTGGGGCCCACCATAACGCCTGGCTGTATTCACAGCTATCTTGTTTAACTGACTTGGAGAATATAAGAGAAAATTTTATGATGACTTAATATGACTTAATAATCTGTTACACAATCTGAATGTTGTAAAACTAATTTAGGACCATGAAAAGCGACTGTTGCCTGTAACAGTAATGAATATAAAACAATTGAGAATACTTCTTTTGATCAGGTAATATTTAAGGACTTACTACATCTAGAACCCTATACTGAAGCACAGTATGATAAACAAAACTTGATATTTCCTCACATCAAAGTGAAAGATAAATATGGATATACATACCCTTGTAGGAAAATGGTTATAACATTTAACATGTAGCTATTTTATAACTTGATAAAAGGATGACATGGATAGTTACTACCTTTCATTAACTAAGACCTGATTTCTTGGGCGGCTCTGGTGGCTCAGTGGGTAATGTGGCCCCGGCCAAACTGCAACAAAACAATAGCCGGGCATTGTGGCAGGCACCTGTAGTCTCAGCTACTCAGGAAGTTGAGGCAAGAGAATCGCCTAAGCCCAGGAGTTGGAGGTTGCTGTGAGCTGTGTAATGCCACAGCACTCTACCAAAGGCGATAAAGTGAGACTCTGTCTCAAAAAAAGAAAGACCTGATTTCTTATTGTTTTGTCTCACTGATGACATTTAAAATGTAAATTAATGTGTTTTTAATTTTTCCTGATTGGTTACAAATGTAGTTCATGATTTATCCAAAAATTTTAGCAACGAACGTCTAAAGTTTTATTAAATGAGCCTATTATGATATGGCATAACTCTTTGGTCAGTAAAACTGTTGACATGACATAGTGAGGAGTAAGGAGTTCTTTTTCTTTGGAAAATGAAGGGGAAGGAATTCATATCTGTATCACTTGAAACAAGAGAAGGAAATACTTGCAAGACTTTACTTTTAGGTAATATGTGCATTTAAAGCAACTTTAAATAATATTGCTATTTTTTTCTAGTTGATAAGCATGAAAGTTTTCAAAAGAAATGGTTAAAATCAAAAATTAGTAAAAATAATAGTTTATATATATATGTGCGCACACACACACACACACACACACACATATAGATATAGATTTTTTTTTTTTTTTTTGAGACAGAATCTCACCATGTCACCCTTGGTAGCATGCTGTGGCGTCACAGCTCACAGCCACCTGCAACTCTTGGGCTCAAGCGATTCTCTTCCCTCAGCCTCCCAAGCAGCTGGGACCACAGGTGCCCACCACAACGCCTGGCTATTTTTTGTTGCAGTTGTCATTGTTAGTTAGCTGGCTCAGGCCGGGCTCGAACCCACCACCTTTGGTATATGTGGCTGGCACCATAGCCACTGTGCTATGGGCGCGCTGAGCCAAGAGTTAATATGTATTGAGCAACTCACTGTGTGTTTATTTTTCCTGCTAATATAGATGGATATTCTACTAGTAGCTCCGTTTTCTAAAGAGCAGATGACCTCATGAGCATCTAACAGCATTTATGTTATCCTGTTGGTGGTGATAGTGATTATATTACCTGAAAGAGCCACTTTTTAGTTGTTTTTCTATGTGTTTCTTGGTAGTTTGAAATTGCCGCAGTTTCTCATACCTCTGTGTGCTGTATTTACCTTAAACCTGCTGAGAACTTTTGAGGTATATATTTTAAGGCTGATCTGCTTTTTATAAATTAGCTGGTTTTGAAATGGTTAAAACTGATAGACAACTAGGCTCGGCACCAAGATGGGCAGAACACCTGAGCTCAGGAGTTTGAGTCCAGCCTGACCAAGAGCGAGACCTTACCTCTAAAAATAGGTAGGCATTGTCGTGAGTGCCTGTAGTCACAGCTACTCGGGAGGCTGAGGCAAGATAACCACTTGAGCCCAAGAGTTTGAGTTTTCTGTGAGCTATGATGCCATGGCACTCTACCGAGGGTGACAAGGTGAGATTCTGTCTGAAAAACAAACCAAAACAAGGTGCCCCCTGTACAGTGGTATGGTGCCAGCCACATATACTGAGGCTGGTGGGTTTAAACCCAGCCTGGGTCAGCTAAACAACATTGATAACTGTAACAAAAAAACGCCAGGCGTTGTGGCAGACGCCTGTGGTCTCAGCTACTTGGAGGCTGAGGCAAGAGAATGGCTTAATCCCAAGACTTTGAGGTTGCTGTGAGCTGTGATGCCACGTACTCTACCGAGGGAGACATAATAAGATTCTGCCTCAAAATAAAAAGAAAAGGTAGACAACTGATTAAGAAATCAAAACAAGGGGTGGCACCTGTGGCTCAGCTGGTAGGGCGCTGGCCCCATATACCGAGCGAGGGTGGTGGGTTCAAACCCAGCCCCGGCCAAACTGCAACAACAAAAATAATAGCCGGGCGTTGTGGCGGGAGCCTGTAGTCCCAGCTACTAGGGAGGGTGAGGTAAGAGAATCACCTAAGCCCAGGAGTTGGAGGTTGCTGTGAGCTGTGTGACGCCACAGCACTTTACTGAGGGTGATAAAGTGAGACTCTGTCTCTTTAAAAAAAAAAAAAAAAAACAAACTTAAATCTGAAAAGTATCTAATGGCTTTCTGGTTATAAGGAAGTAAGTTCAAGTTCATTAAGTAAATTAATTATTAGGTTTTCTAAAACTTGAAGTGAACACTAATAAAACCATTATGTAAAACTCAAACACATATTTACATGTAGATAGGTAATAACACCTATATTACCCCCTTGCATTGGAATTAGTAAAAATACTGACAGGCTTTATTCATAATCAGAATATTAGACATTTATTGTCAGCTGAGTGTTATTCAGAGGTATTGGCCAACAACAGACTGATCAGGGAACAAGAATGCTGGATCCACTTTCAGCACTTCTTGGTCTTCAGTGTAGCATGTTGTGTACTTACAAGAGCCTGTTTTTAAAGATGTCGAATGTGAACAAAGATAAGACTCTATTTACATTTTATTAATATCCAACTAGGTTTTGAAAAATTATTCAGCTCTAGTAGTTGATAGTATTTTTGGATTGTTTACCCAGTAAGTTATCTGCACTAATTTTCCCTTCTAGTAATGTTATCTGTCAAAAAATCAACTGTGTATCCAATAAAGTTGTTTCTTTTTTCTTTGAGATAGTCTCACTTTGTTGCCCTTGGTAGAGTGCCGTGGCATCATAGTTCACAGGAACCTCAAACTCTTGGGCTCCAGCAGTCCTCTTGCCTCATGCCTCAGCCTCCCAAGCGTCTGGGACTATAGGTACCCCGCTACAACACCCAGCTACTTTTAGAGATGGGGTCTTGGTTTTGCTCAGGCTGGTCTCCAACTCCTGAGCTTAAGCAATCCAGTCTCCCATCCATTAACGTTCTTGAACATAATATGACATCTGGGTTTGTCTGATTACTCTTGAGGCACCTTAAAAGTAATTCATTATTTCATAGTTAAAAGAACAAAATTTGCTAATTTTCCCTCCCAGAAATCCCTATATTGTCCTCTTAATATCACTTCCAGTGCTTTCCTTTGTAGGGGATAAATGGAATTAAAGATCTCTTGTCAAGAATTTGTTGTATAATTTCACCTATGGAGAATACTTCTTGTCATCATATATAGCAAAAACGTTCAAGCGTCATACTTTTAAGTCTCTTCTCTTTCCCACACCTTTCTTATAGGAACTTGGCCAATTAACAAATCTCTGGACAGAGAGATTCTGTGCTTTGGAGGAAAATGGTGAAAAAAATCCAGAAAGCACTTAGTGGTATCCAAGAAAATATATAGCAATAAGGTATTTTTGAATTCTTTTAAGCTTTTCTGTAAGTCTTAAGTTATTTCAGAAGAAAAGGCTTTAAATATTATAATGAACTCCTTTGTATACTTTCAACCTGTAGTCGAAGGTTGAACCACATTTCAACCACATTTCTCCTTTGTTAATATTTTATTGTGTGTTTGCGTGTACATGTATGTATAAATATCTTTCCATTTCATTTGTGTTCCCTGTTCAGATAGCTTCTAGCTATTATCGAGAACCTATTTTCTTACTTCCTCCCTCTTAGAATACACATTAAAGTAATTTAATAATTTCTAACCTATATCACTGATAAAAAATATACTTACTAACTAGAGCAGAGTTTGGTCAACTATGGCTGGAAGGCTGGATACCGGTTACTAATAACTGTATTGGAACAGCCATGCCCATTTATTTACATGTTGCCTCTGGGTGTCTTTGCACTACAATGGTGGAGTTAAGTCGTTGCATCAAATTCATTGCACCATAAGCCATCTGACTTTTTAAAGATAACGTTTGCTGATTGCTATACTAGAGTTTAATATTTCTTTATAGCTTCATCGCTTCCCAGTTCCATATACTCAACCATATACTCCAATCAGACCTATGTTTTCTTTGAAGAGTCTTATAATTTTGTTTGACATTTAGATCCATTTAAAATTTTTGTTTAGCATATTTGTCAAAGGTTCAGTATTTTGCCTAGGGAGAGTCTTAACTCACAAGAAGATACTCTATTATGTTTACTTCTATTTTTCTGTTTTTGCCTATTTGATTGTTGTCTTCCTGAAGGTCAAGCTTCCTTCAAGGTAGAGGAATTTTTTAGTCTTCAGGGTAGGTATGCTGGCCACAAATTCTGTTTTCCTTTGTCTGAGAATGCTTTGATTTCCCTTTCATTTCAGAAAGATATTTTCACTGGACGTGCAATTCATGGTTGACATTTCTTTTGAGGAGGGTATTTGAAAGATGTTTTTCTATTTCCTTCTGACCGCTACAAGTAATTTCCCCCCCACAGGCAATTTTTCTGCAGCTGCCTTAAAGACTTTTTTGTCTGTAGTGTTTAGAAATATGAATATATTGTGTCTATATATATATATACATAAATATATGTAGACACATATATATCTATATATGACACATATATATATGTTGACACAAATATATATATATGTTGACACAAATATATATATATATTTGACACAAATATATATATATATTTGACACATATATATATATGTAGACACACATATATATATATGTAGACACAAATATATATATATAAATATATATATATATATTTTTTTTTTTTAGTTCGTCTTGTTTGAGGTTTGTCCGGTGTAGTAATCTCCAACCATAATTGTAGATATTTTAATTTTTCTTGTCAGTTGCATCAGGTTTTGCCTCATGTATTTTGAAACTCTGTTGTGTGTATATACATTAAGGATAGTTATGTCTCTTTGGAGAATTGACCCTTTTATCATTGTATAAAATTCCTTTTTCTTCAGCCAGGTGCGGTGGGTTACGCCTGTAATCCCAGTACTGTAGGGAGACTGAAGTTGGTGGATTGCCTGAGCTCAATGGTTAGAGACCAGCCTGAGCAAAAGTGAGACCCCGTCTCTAAAAATAGCCTTGTGTTGTGATGAGAGCCTGTAGTCCCAGCTACTTGGGAGGCTGAGGCAAGAAGATCACTTGAGCCCAAGAGTTTGAGGTTGCTGTGAGCTATGACGCCATGGCACTCTACCAAGGGCAACAAAGTAAGACTCTCCACAAAAATAAATAAATAAATAAATAAATAAAATTCCTTTTTATTCTTGACATTGTTCATATTCTGAAGTCTGCTTTGTCTGAAGTTAAATTAAGACAGGTATTCCAGCTTTCCTTTGATTAATTTATGTGATAATATGTTCCGTCTTCACTTTCAGCCTAACTTTTTTTCTTTCAAGTAGATATTTTTGGTAGACAGCATATAGTTGGGTTTTGCTTTTTCATCAGATTTAACAATCTATAATGTTCAACTGATTTGTTTAGACCATATTTAAAAGGAGTACTGATACAGTTGTATTAAAAGCTGCCATTTTGCTATTTTCTATTTGTTGCGTTGCTTGTTGTTTCTTTTTTGTTCTTTGTTCTTTTCTTACTTATATATATGTATTTATTTATTTTACTATTATTTTGCTTTTAGACAGAGTCTCACTATGTCACAGTCGTAGAGTGCCAGGACGTCACAGCTCACAGCAACCTCAAATTCTTGGGCTTAAGCAATTGTCTTGCCTCACCCTCTCAGGTAGCTGGGACTACAGGCACCCACCACAATGCCTGGCTATGTTCCTTTTTTTTCTTTTTGAGACGGAGTTTCACTATGTCGCCCTGGGTAGAGTGCAGTGCCATCACAGCTCACGGCAACCTCAAACTCTTGGGCTTAAGTGACTCTCTTCCCTCAGCCTCCCAAGTATCTGGGACTACAGGTGCTCACCACAGTGTCTACCTATTATCTTGTCGGAGTTGTCAGTGTCGTTTACCTGGCATGGCCTGGAGCCTCGCCTGGCTATTTTTTTTAGTTGTAGTCAGTGGGTAGGGCGCCAGCCCCAAGGGTGGCAGGTTCAAACCCAGCCCCGGCCAAATTGCAACAAAAAAATAGCCGGGCATTGTGGCAGGTGCCTGTAGTCCCAGCTACTTGGGAGGCTGAGGCTAGAGAATAGCTTAAGCCCAGGAGTTGGAGGTTGCTATGATCTGTGATGCCCCAGCACTCTACTGAGGGTGATAAAGTGCAATAAAAAGAAAATAGTTTGAGGACATGAAGAAATTGACATGGAGATACTGATTATAGACTTTTGGCTGTCGATGAAGAATTTGTAGGCATTTTTAAGGAAATAAAGTGTATATGTAAATGCTTTTCACATAGCATTTATTGAAAAAGTACTGTATGCCTGACTGTGTGCTAAATATTTTTTAATCAGGTTGATGTGTTTGTTATTCTTATACCAGGTCCAGATAAAAAGCTTAGCTACTCTTGCTGTATCTTGGTCTCTATTTGGACCACATATTATTATGATTCAAAATCAGATCTCCACTAATGCTCGTACTTAGAAAGTTGTACTATTGTTGTAGAAGATTATCTTAGGAATTTTATCTTTTTAAACAAAAAATAAAATGTCTTTGAATGGTGTTTCAAATGGTATGTCCCCTCCTTGATAACCGTTTCTCCATTAGAGATTAGGTAGAATTGAGTTAGTTTTTACTGAATCTTAAAGTATGAATTTTTCAGATTAAGGTCAATTATTTATGTATTTGTTTTTATTTTTTTGAGACAGAGTCTCACCACATCACCCTTAGTAGAGTGCTGTGGTATCATAGCTCCCAGCAACCTCAAACTCTTGGGCTTAAGTGATTCTCTTGCCTCAACCTCCCAAGCAGCTGGGACTACAGGCACCTACCACAATGCCCAGCTATTTTTTTGTTGTAGTTGTCATTATCGTTCAGCAGGCCCAAGCCGAGTTCGATCGCACCAGTCCTGGTATATGTGGCCGGTGCCGTAACCACTGAGCCACATTAAGGTCAGTTATTCAATGCATAAATAATGATTTATCATACTTGGGAATATAATCCACTCATTATAGAGTGAAAATAAATTTTATTGACATTATTACATTTTATTTATTATGTAATATTTATTAATTATGTTAATATGTTGTAATAACACTTTTATGTGAGTTATGGAAACATTACATATGGTTTCTGTTTTTTTTCCTTTGGTTTTTTTTTTTTTGAGACAGAGCCTCAAGTTGTCCCCCTGGGTAGAGTGCTATGGCATCACAGCTCACAGCAACCTCCAACTCCTGGGCTCAAGCGAGTCTCCTGCCTCAGCCTCCCAAGTAGCTGGAACCACAGGTGCCCACCGCAACACCCAGCTATTTTTTGGTTGCAGCCAT
>CAUYTI010046701.1:0-14643 GCA_963575145.1 Galago senegalensis
ACAGCTCACAGCAACCTCCAATTCCTGGGCTCTAGCGAGTCTCCTGCCTCCGCCTCCCAAGTAGCTGGGACCACAGGTGCCCGCCACAACGCCCGGCTATTTTTTGGTTGCAGCCGTCATTGTTGTTTGGCGGGTCCGGGCTGGGGATTCGAACCCGCCACCTTAGGTGTACATGGCTGGCGCCTTAGCGGGTTGAGCTATAGGCGCCGAGCCAACAAACTGTGATTTTGTGATATACCACAGAATATTATTCAGCCATTAAAAAAAGAATGGAGACTTTACATCTTTTACATTTACCTGGATGGAGCTGAAATACATTCTTCTTAGTAAAGTATTGCAAGAACAGAAAAATAAATATCCAACGTACTCCACACTAATATGAAATCAATTTATAAACAATTACATGCTCATAAGAACAATAAAACACAAATATAGTCCAGTTTGGGGGTAGAGAGAAGCAGGAGGAGGGAGGGGAGGACATTTGGCAGAAGGAGGGAGGGCACGAAGTAGGATCTCACCTAATGTGCGCATTGTAAGGGTGAGGAGCTCTTCTACAAATGGAACTTTATCCTGGGAGTGAGAAGAAGGTAACCTAAAAATTGTATCCTCATATTAATTGCAAAAAATAACTCCCAAAAAATTTGATTGGATATTGAATAAGAAACAAGCTTACCTTTTTTTTTTTTTTTTTTTTTTGAGACAGAGCCACAAGCTGTCCCCCTGGGTAGAGTGCCGTGGCATCACAGCTCACAGCAACCTCCAACTCCTGGGCTCAAGCGAGTCTCTTGCCTCCGCCTCCCAAGTAGCTGGGACCACAGGCGCCCTCCACAATGCCTGGCTATTTTTTGGTTGCAGCCGTCATTGTTGTTTGGTGGGTCCGGGCTGGGGATTCGAACCCGCCACCTTAGGTGTACGTGGCTGGCGCCTTAGCCGGTTGAGCTATAGGCGCTGAGCCATACACAGCTATTTTTTGTTGTTGCAGTTGTCATTGTTGTTTAGCTGGCCCGGGGCCAGGTTTGAACCCACCAGCCTGGGGGTATGTGACTGGTGCCCTACCCACTGAGCTACGGTGCTGCCCATATTTGCTATTCTTGTGGAGAGACTCTGTGTGTGTCTTTGTGCAGATGGAGGACTGGAGGTGTGTATATACAAGGTGTGTATGCACTTGAAGATGTGTGGGTCTGGGAATCTGTACAGGGCAGCTTGGTGTCTCCATATGTAGTAGCTGAGGTGATATTTGTGACTGAGAATGGGTCCGAGGGGTACATGGATCTGGGTGTCAACCCTGGAACATTTGACATGTGTGTGTCTTCCTGTGAGATCTTCATTCTCACCCCATAGGCTTTGTTTTCTTTTCTTTTTTTTTTTGCAGTTTTTGGCAGGGGCTGGGTTTGAACCCCCTACCTCTGGCATACGAGGCCGGTGCCTTACTCCTTTGAGCCACAGGTGCCACTCAGGCTTTGTTTTCTTTTTTTTCTTTTTTTTTTTTTGGCCAGGGCTGGGTTTGAACCCACCACCTCTGGCATATGGGGCCAGCGCCCTACTCCTTGGGCCACAGGCGCCATCCAGCTTTGTTTTCTTATAAGCCCCATCTCTCCTCTCACCAGCCCTGAAATCTCTTTGGCAGGCCCCAGCTGCCTTCCTCCCCACCACCCTATTCTCTGCCCTTCCTTAACCACCCTGCAGCATGCTGGGGCCTTTAGGACACAGTGGTTTCACCCAGGGGAGGGGTCCTGGGGAAAAGATCTCAGCCAGGGCCTGCTGAACGGGGGCTATTTTAGGGCAGGCCTCTCACCACAGCCCGCCCCACAGTTCACCACATGGATGTCATCCCCACCCCCAACACACACGGGAGAACAATTACAGTGAAGGTTTAGCAGGGTGGGTGGGACTAGGGTGGAGGTAAGAACACTGATGTAACGGAACCATCAGATCACAGACAACTGGGCTTGGTGGATCCAGGAAGGCTTCCCAGAAGAGGTGAGTGGTGTTAGGTTGGAAAAGCAGGAACCTGGCAGAAGGGCAGAGGAGGAGGATTTTCATAAAGCTAACTGGACTTGGGGTGGGGTCCTTGGGGGTTCCTATCCCTAGGACCTTTGGATCCTTTTAGGGCAAATCAGGTTTCAGTGGCTTGGATCTACCCTGCAAGTCTCCATTCCTCTTGCATCTTAAGAAATTGAACCCTGTCCCCAGCCAGTTCCTCTCTGGTGTTGCAATGATAGAATTTCTGGCAGGGTGTGGGGGATCCTTGCTCAATGATCTGCTTGCTTTTTTGCTCAGAGGACAGAGCTGCCAGAAAAAGCTTGGCTCTTTCAAAGGACTCTGGTGGCCCCAGCTTCTGACCTGGGCCTTTCCCTGATGTGGGGATTGGAGTAGAGCTCTGGAGGTAGGTGTCCACTTTCCTTCTGCCACCAAGTGTGACCCTGAGACTGCTGGAATTCATCCAGCCCAGGTGGGGAGCAGAGGCAGGGCTCAGGGAAGGGCTTGTGTTAAGGAGACAGTGACTGGGGCCTGTGAGTGAGCTGAGCCTACTTGATCAAAATCCATATGGGTCTAACGTGAAAATATCTGCGTGTCTGAAGATGTTAGTCTGCTAACCTGAGGCAGAGTTATATGTGTATGTACGTGCGCGCGCGCGCGTCTGTGCTTCAGAGCTCTGGCTGGTATGAGCACCGGTATTGGTATATCGCAGTGTTGGCAAGCACAGTCATACAAATGTATGCTGTGAGTGTTGTGCGACTGTGTGCTGGTGTGTCAGGTGGATGTGAGTGTGAGAGAGCTGGTGTGGGTGGTGTGTCATATGTGAAGGTGGATGTGTAATGGGCCAGGGGAGGTGGGAAGGAAAAGGAAGGCAGAAATCATGCCGGAGCAGAGCCCAGGCCTTCTGGCTTTCTGAAGAGGGCAAAAGCTGGGCAGCTGGCTGGCGGGAATGTTGGCAGGGCCTTCATCTTCCATGTCCTTCTGTCTCACCCTCAGGTCACTGGCCCCTCCCGCGGACCATGCCGCAGCCCCACTGACCCAGGAGCAGGGGCCTGAGGGGTGAGTGGGAGGAGAGGGGACTGAGGGATTTCAGGGCCAGAAATCAGGGTGGGGGTGGCCTTACTAGGGCCCACAACTCTTCACAGCCCCCTCCTCCTACGTGGGCCCTGTTGCTAGGTAACAGATGGGGGAGCCAGAATGAGGCAGCTTGAGAGGCTGGAGGCTGGACCCACAACAGGAAATGGCCTTGATCCCCCTCTGCAGGGAATCTCCAGGTGCAGGCTCACAGCCTCACACTCAAACAAACACATGCAGATCCATAGACGTGCACACACACACACAGAGGCAGGCACTTCCCTCCCACACAGAGTAATGTACACACTCATGGACACACAAGCACAAAGATGACTACTCACACAGATCTGCATGCACACACGCCAGCACACACACATGCACACAGACACTCACGGGTATTCACATGGTCTTACAGACATACACACACAGACCCAAACATAGGGGGTCCTTATACAAAGTCCTATGCACACACAGACATCCACAGAGACCTGCACACACACACACACGCAGAAAGCAAACTCACACATATTTAGAGACACACAAAGACATACACCCACAAACACACTGAAGAAGTCACAGAAACACAACATATCAAGGCAATAGGAACTAAAAAATGTACAAATAAGCAGAGCAATATCTCAGTGTAGAATGCCAGCCCCAGAGGTGTGGATGGGAATTGGCGGGAAGAAGAACACTGGGGAGGCACATACTGGGAGGCCACTGCAGCGTGCAAGGCCTTAACCCTCCCAGGGAGGACCCCAACCCAGGCCTGAGAGGGAAAGCCATGTGCCCGGATGAGCTCGTGTGTGTGTGTGCATTCTCATGTGCATAGGGTGGTGCACCTGGCAAGGGCCCCTGAGTGAGGCATGCCCCCATTCTGTAGCAGGAAACCTGGAATGGGCTGTGTATTCTGCAAGAAATTGGAGCCGGCGTCCAAGGAGGATGCTGGCCTGGAAGGGGACTTCAGGGGCTACGGGGCAGCGGACCGCTACGGCCCTGACCCCACTCAAGCCCGGACTATATCCTCCTTTGCACACATCCCCAACTATACCAACTTGTCCCCTCAGCCCACCAACCCCACCTTCCTTGATAGTGGCACCATCAGAGGCATCTCAGGTGAGTCCCATGAGCAGGAGGCAGGCACTGCCTGAACCCTGGGAGAAACTGGGGCAAGGGGGGACATTCACTTGTCCTTAGGTGCCTCCAGTATAACGTGGGGGATCCAACAACCCTGCTTTCACAGTCACCCAGGCTGGGGGCATATGGACAGCCCTACCCTCAGAAGCCTAGTCTGAGGAGGAGACACAGATCACTTCTGAGTCTGAGAGGGGTCCCTGATGACAGATGCAAGTGGTGAAAAGAACACTTTTGGCCAGACATGGTGGCTCATGCCTGTAATCCTAGCACTCTGAGAGGCCAAGGCAGATGGATGGCCTGAGCTCAGGAGTTTGACAACAGACTGAGCAAGAGTGAGACCCCATCTCTACTAAAAATAGAAAAACTAGCCAACTAGCCAGGCATTGTAGCAGGTGCCTATAATCCCAGTACCTTTAGTCCCAGCTACTCCGGAGGCTGAGACAAGAAGATCACTTGAGCCCAAGAGTTTAGGGTTGCTGTGAGCTACAATGATGCCATGGCACTCTACCCAGGGTGACAGAATAAGACTTTGTCTCAAAAAGAGAACCCACTTCTTAGGTGCCACTTCCTGTATGCGCGAACCCACTTCTTAGGTGCCACTTCCCGTATGCGAAGTCTTCTTGGTGGGGAAGAGGAAGAGTGGACAACATGGGACTCCCCATGGTGGGAGAGAGAGGCTTAAAGGTGTTTGTCCTCAACCCATGGGGCCAAGCTGTGGAGCTCAAATCAGAAATTCACTGAACTCCAAAGGCCTTTGGGTATGAGGACACTGCAGCAGTGAGGAGGCACTGTGCTTGGCTGGGAAACGGGAATCTGGGGTGCAGCCCCCTTGGTACTTCTGTCCTATGCCCTACTCTGCTGAGTAGCCCTGACTCTGCAGGGACTGGGGTGACGCTGTTCATTGCCCTGTATGACTATGAGGCCCGGACAGAAGATGACCTCACCTTCACCAAGGGCGAGAAGTTCCATATCCTGAACAACACGTAAGTGACTAGGCTACCTATCTCAGGGCATGGCATGTATGAGGACCCAGACAGGAGTCCTATCTATACCTGTCCTCAGAAAGCTCCAGCCTAGTTGAGGACACTATATATGACAATAAAAACCCCAGGTGAGGCTCGGTACCTGTAGCTCAGTGAGTTCAGCACTAGCCACATACACCGAAGCTAGTGGTTCGAGCCTGGGCTGGGCCTGCTAAAACAACAATGACAGCTGCAACCAAAAATAGCCAGGCGTTGTGGCGGGTGGCTATAGTCCCAGCTACTGGGGAGGCTGAGACAAGAGAATCACTTAAGCCTAAGAGTCTGAGGTTGCTGTGAGCTATAATGCTATAGCTCTCTATGGAGGGCGACAAAGTAAAGACTCTGTCTCAAACAAGACAAAACAAAACAAAAAACCCCAGGTGACTGCTACTGTACATGGGGAATGTGAGGAACTATAGACACAAGAAGAACATCAAACATGGTCCCCAGAGGATTGGTGATCAGGGAAGGCTTCCTGGAGGAGGTGATTCTTATTCTGAGGCTTGAGAAATAAATAGACAGTAAAGGAGGGTAAGAAAAAAGAAAGAGAATGAAAATAAATGAGTTCTGGAAATCAATTAGTTCAGTCTAGGTGGTTCATAAAGTATGGAATGCAGAATGAAGAGAAGAGTGGCTGGAGAGGTCATTGGAGGAAAAGTCTGTGGGGCTTTTTAAGCCACATGGAGGAGTCTAGATTTTATCCAGAAGGAAATACATAGCCATTGGGGGATTTTCATTAGGGATATAACATAGCTATATCCCCGAAACCCAGCCCAGCTGAGGAACCAACGGAAGAAGGCTGGAGGCCTAGATGTCCCCCATTTATTCTTTCTGTGCAGGGAAAAATCCTCCTGGGGCAGCTTCAGTGGCTGGGGACTAGACAAAAGCCCCTGGGGGGTGTCCAAGGTGAATCCCTGCCTGGTGCTTGCTGATCACACCCGTGTTCTGTGCCTATAGTGAAGGTGATTGGTGGGAGGCTCGGTCCCTCAGCTCTGGACAAACTGGCTACATTCCCAGCAACTATGTGGCTCCTGCGGACACCATCCAGGCTGAAGAGTGAGTGGGGATGGGGCAAGGCCAGCCTTGTGGGTGGGACCTTGGAGTTCAGACTCCAAATCCACTTCTTTGATGAGTCATTGTTCCACTCTGAGTCTATCTTGTTATCTATAATTTCATAAGGCTGTTGTGAGAAAAAGGAAGATAATAATGATAATAATAATAGTAGATCATAGTTATATGGCATGTATGTGCTCTATGTTCTGGGTACTATTCAGAGTGCTCTCTGTGTATTAACAGAGTTAGAAACCATGATTGTCCTATTTAACAAATGAAAACTGAAGCACATAGGCTAGGTGCAATGGCTCATGCCTATAATCGTTGTACTCTAGGAGCCCGAGGTGGACAAATCGCCTGAGTTCATGGGTTCAAGACCAGCCTGAGCAAGAGTGAGACCTTGTCTCTAAAAATAGCCAAGTGTTGTGGCAGGCACCAATAGTCTCAGCTATTTGGGAGGCTGAGGCAAGAGAATCGCTTGCACCTCGGTGCCATTAGCACAGTGGTTACGGTGCCAGCCACATACACCGAGGCTGGTGGGTTCAAATGCGGCCTGGGCCAGCTAAACAACAATGACAACTGCAACAAAAAAGAAAAAATATCCGGGCGTTGTGGCAAGCGCCTGTAGTCCCAGCTACTTGGGAGGCTGAGGCAAGAGAATCACTTAAGCCCAAGAGTTGGAGGTTGCTGGGAGCTGTGATGCCATGGTACTCTACTGAGGGTGACATGGTGACACTCTGTCTCAAAAAAAAGAAAAGAGAATATCGCTTGAGCCCAAGAGTTCTAGTTTGCTGTGAGCTATGATGCCACAGCACTCTACTAAGGGTGACAAAGTAAGACTATTTTGCTAAGCATTATACATATTGCTTCTCAGTGATAACAACAGCACAACGCTGTATGAGCTTTAAACAACTGTAAAGTGCTAAACAAATGCAAAGGAGCATTATTTAGGTTTTTTCATTTGTTTTGGGTGTTTTTTGTTTGTTTGTTTTGCGTTTTTTGGCCAGGGCTGGGTTTGAACCCACCACCTCCAGCATATGGGGCCGGCAACCTACCGTTTTGAGCCACAGGTGCTACCCTGTTTTGGGTGTTTTTAAAATAGGGCTATCTAAGCCAGGCTGGGTGGCTCATGCCTATAATCCCAGTACTCTGGCAGGCCAAGGCATGGGTAGATTGCCTGAGATTGCCTGAGCTCAAGAGTTTGAGAGCAGCCTGAGCAAAAGCGAGACCTTGTCTCTATTAAAAGTAGAAAAACTAGCCAGCTGTTATGGCAGGCACTTGCAGTCCCAACAACTCAGGAAGCTGAGGCAAGAGGACCTCTTGAACCCAAGAGCTTGAGGTTGCTGTGACCTATGATGCCACAGCCCAGGGCAACAGAGTGAGACTGCCTACAAAAATAAAACAGAGTTGTTTGGGCTAGAGTGTAGTGGCATCACTGCAACCTCAAATTCCTGGTCTCAGGTAATCCTCCTGCCTCTGTCTGCGAGTAGCTAGGACTACAGTTGTGTGTCACCACACCCAGCTAATTTTATTTTATTTTATTGTTGTAGAAATGGGGTCTTTCTATATTGCCCAGCCTGGTTTCAAATGCTGGCCTCAAGTGATTCTCCCACCTCAGCCTTCCAAAGTGCTAGGATTACAGGCATGAACCACCATGCCTGGTCTATTTAGTATTAATTCTATTATGGAGACAGGAAGTGACCATTCATGGAATACATTTATATACTTGAGATACTATAACAAGGTACTTTACTTACTTTGATTCATCACCATATTATTACTGATATTATTATTGTCCCCATTTTACAGATGAGGAAACTGGGTCTCGTAAGAGCTTTTTAAAAGCTATCCTCACATATGCCATACACATATAAGAAAAGAGTGTATTGAAGAGACTTTGCAGAGTAGGAATCTCTGGGATTTGGTGACTGATTTGCTGTTGGGCTTTGGGGATTGGGAGGGATCAAGGGTGACTCAAAATCTTCATAAGGAGCTGCGTGGATGAGGGTGTTATTTGCTAAGGTGGGGAAACCAGAGCAGGTACAGGTATATAGGTTCTGGTGAGAACTTGTTGGATTGAGGTTCAAGGAGAGTAACCCATGTGGAAGAAGCTTCCAGCAATTAAATTAGGTTGTGCTTGCTCCTGAATCAGGCCAGAGGAAGGGGCACCCTTTCCTAATTGACACTAAAGACTGCTTAGTTTGTTTGTTGTAGCTCTTGCAAAGGGCACACCTGACGAGGAAAAATTGGGGGCTCATCAGGGTAAAGATGCTAATGAAAGCTACTGGGAGGTGAAGGAAGAGGGAAGAGAATGAGAAAGAGTTGGGCCCTAGGACCCAACTTTGGGGACTGCTACTGTAGCCATTGGAGAAGTGAAGAAAACCAGGCCAGGCCAAGTCAGAACAGCTGAGATAACAGAGAAGTTTCAGGAAACAAGTGGAAGGATGTCTGAGGCTACCACTGGATTTGGCAAGGGGGAGGGGTGTGTGACTTTGGTGAGAGATTTCTCTATGTGAACCAGGGGTGGAGGCCAGAGAGCAGAGCCTGGGAGGGAGTGGGAGGTGAGAAGTGGAGACCCAAGTGTGAAGCACTTTTTCAAGTGAAAAGGAGGTGAGAAGATAGAGTAGAAGAAAGTTGATGGTTAGAGCAATTTCTTTGGGGGAAGGAAGAGCTGTGGGCATGTTTAGAGCTTGTTGGGATAGGGAGGGTGCAGGTGGGGACTGCTTAGTGGGGTGTGGGAGAGTCTCTGAGCAGAAGAGAGTGAACAAGGTCCAGAGCTCAAGTAGGGTGAGGCCTCGGTCTGGGGAGGGTAGTAGGAGGCATGAAGGAGAGGAGAGGAAATGATGCAGAAGGTAGAGTTGTTGGGGGGTCATGCTAGTGTCCAGTTTTGGAGTAGTGTCATGAAGCTCTAAGAGGTGCTCTGTGCTGCGTTGTAGTTAAGGGTAGTATTGTGGTTAAGAGCACAAGCCTTAGAGCCGACAGCTTGTGTTCCTGTTCTGGCAGCACTGCTTAAGAGCCATGTAGCCTTGGGCAAGTTGCTTAACCACTACATAGCCCCATTTCCTCATCTGTCTAAAGGGAGTTAATAATAGTACATAAGGTCGGCTCGGCACCTATAGCTCAACCGGCTAAGGCGCCAGCCACATACACCTAAGGTGGCGGGTTCGAATCCCCAGCCCGGGCCCACCAAACAACAATGACGGCTGCAACCAAAAAATAGCGGGCGTTGTGGCAGACGCCTGTGGTCCCAGCTACTTGGGAGGCAGAGGCAGGAGACTCGCTTGAGCCCAGGAGTTGGAGGTTGCTGTGAGCTGTAATGCCATGGCACTCTACCCAGGGGGACAGCTTGAGGCTCTGTCTCAAAAAAAAAAAAATAGTACATAAGGTCGAGCATGGTGGCTAACACCTGTAATCCTAGCACTCAGGGAGGCCAAGGTGGGCTGATCTCTTGAACTCAGAGTTCCAGACAAGCCTGAGCAAGAGCAAGACTCCATCTCTAAAAATAGCCAGGCACTGTGGCAGGTGCCTGTAGTCCCAGCTACTCAGGAGGCTGAGGCAAAAGAGTCACTTGAGCCCAAGAGTTTGAGGTTGCTGTGATCTATGACTACCAAGGGCAACAAAGTGAGACTCTGTCTCATAAAAAAAAAAAAGAGAGAGAAAGAGAGAAACTCATTGATAGACTAGGATTAATGAAGCCTAACCTTCACTGGGCACCTAGTGTGTGCATTCTTTCCCTTCTCTATAATTCTCCTGACTAGGCTGTGAAACAGGTGTATGAGACCATTTTACATGTGAGGAAACTCAGTCTTGACTTGTGAGATGACTGTCCAGGAGGATGAGTTGGGTCTTGAACAAAGTATGTCTGATTCTCCTCTGCCCTTCCCAACAGGTGGTACTTTGGAAAGATCGGGCGGAAGGATGCAGAGAGGCAGTTGCTCTCACCAGGCAACCTTCAGGGGGCCTTTCTCATTCGGGAGAGCGAGACCACCAAAGGTAGGGGAGCATGCCACCAGCCAACATGGAGGTCCAGGAGGGCTAGGAGCCATGGGGTGTTTCTTGGTCAAGGACAAGATTGGGACCAGGTTTGAGGGGCAGAGCTAAGACTGGGACTGGGTTCTAGGGATGCGGTCTTGACTTGGGCTCTTTCAAAGTGATCCTTCCCTGCAGGTGCCTACTCCCTGTCCATCCGTGATTGGGACCAGACCAGAGGTGATCATGTGAAGCATTACAAGATCCGCAAGCTGGACACGGGTGGATACTACATCACCACACGGGCCCAATTCAGCTCGGTGCAGGAGTTGGTGCAGCACTACATGGGTGAGAGCAGGCGCTTCAGATCCCTGAACCAACTCATTGATGTGTTGTCCAGATGGGGAGACCACTGCCCCAAAGAATGGAAGTGTCTACCAAAGCAGTAGTAGCCAGGCTAAGATTAGAACCCAGTATTGGGGCTCCCAGACCAGGATCCTGCTCTGTGGAATTTTCAAGGACACTGCTGAACAGTGACCCCTGACAGAGAATTGGGCAGTTACTTGCCTCAAGTCCTGAATCTGTGGAAACTTTATTGAGCAGTATGTGTGGTCTGAATCCCCAACCAAGATACCAGGACTGTTTTGTGGGCAGGCAGGGAGCCACTGTCACAGTGCCCTGAGCAGGAGGTAACTAAGGCTGGTCTGCACTTTGGTGAGAAACTCTGGTTGCTGTATGGAACTTGGTTGCCAGGGGCAAGGCAGAAAGAGGGGTCCATTTGGAGACAGCATCTAGGTGACAGGTGATGGCGGCCGCACTGAATCGGTGACAGCAGAGTAAAGGAGAAACAGATGATTCTGATGCTGGCTGGAGGCAGAACAGGCCTGACTTGATGGAGAACTGGCTGTGGGGTTGACGGAAGGTGGGAGTCAATGCTCAAGTTTCTTTCTTTCTTTTTTTTTAAATTGAGACAAAATCTCACTTTGCCAACCTCTGTAGAGTGCTTTAGCATCATAGCTCACAGCCACCTCAAACTCTTGGGCTCAAGTGATTCTCTTGCCTCGGCCTCCCTAGTAGCTGGGACTACAGGTGTTCACCACAACGCCCAGCTATTTTCTTTTTTGTTTGTTTGTTTAGCAGGCCTGGGTCGGGTTTAAACCCACCAGCCCTGGTGCATGTAGCTGGTGTCCTAACTATTGAGCTACAGGTGCCCAGCCATGTGCTCAAGTTCCTGCCTTGATTGGTTAGGCCAAAGATAGGGTCCATGGATGAGTGTGGGCCTCATGTCCCTATCTTTGCCTGGAATCCCCAAACCTATTTCTATCTGCCAGAATCGCACCTGATCCTTCAAGGCACAGCCAGAGTCTACCTCCTATAATCATGCTCCTAGTCCTTACAGGAAGGTCCCTAGTGCTGGCAGAAATCATCTCTCCCTCTAGTTGCCACTCCTTTCCCAGGGCACTTACACATTCACCTATTCAGTGTGCCAGGTTGCTTTCCTTCCTGGCCTGTAATCTCACCTGGGGTCTAGTTCTTTATAACTAATCTTGGGGTCTGGTGCTGGCTGGCTGGAATGAGGAGTATGGGGGCCATCCTGGCCTGCCTGTGAATGTCATTTCCTTACCCCAGAAATGAATGATGGGCTGTGCTACCTGCTCACGGCACCCTGCACCACCATGAAACCACAGACGTTGGGCCTGGCCAAGGACGCCTGGGAAATCAGCCGCACCTCCATTGCGCTCGAGCGCCGGCTGGGCACCGGCTGCTTCGGGGATGTATGGCTGGGTAAGGAGGTCTCGGGGACCCGGGGCCAGTGGCGGGGGCGAGGGTCTGGGCTGGCAGGAAGCGGGTCCTGACCAGACGCGGCTTCTGGGCAGGCACGTGGAACGGCTGCACAAAGGTGGCGGTCAAGACGCTGAAGGAGGGCACCATGTCCCCGAAGGCCTTCCTGGAGGAGGCGCAGGTCATGAAGCTGCTGCGGCACGACAAGCTGGTGCAGCTGTACGCGGTGGTGTCCGAGGAGCCCATCTACATCGTGACGGAATACATGTGCCACGGTGAGGGGCGGAGTCAGGGCGAAGTTGTAGGTTTCTCTGGGGACTTAGGCGGCGATTCGTGGGGGGACGGGAAACAATGGGCAGAGTTCCAGTGAGGAGCCGGCAAGTGGGACGCGACAGGTGTGCTGGAGTGGGGGGCGGAGCCAAGGTAGACGGGGCGGGGGCGGGGGCGGGGGCTGAGTCTCCGACGTGGGGGTGGGGGTGGAGGTGGGGCTTGGGCAAACGAACGCAGAATCTGTGATGGAGGGTCTGGGAGGAGTCTGAGTTGGTTGTGCCCAGGGGGACCAAGGAAGAGAAGAAACGAGATGTGCAGAATAGGTGTCTGGCAGCACAACCTGGGCGAGATCAACGACGGTTAGAGGCATTCCGGCAGGATCCTGAGTAGGGGGTGGATCTAGGAGAGGCGGGGTGGGGGTAAGGGGGCGAGGCCAAGCTGGGACTGCTGGTTCGGGGATAGGGGCGGTGCCAAGAGAGAGTGGGCGGGCCTGAAGCTGGGAAGATCTAGCGGTTGATACCACGGATTCCTCTCGCCAGGTAGCTTGCTGGAGTTTCTCAAGGGCCGGGAAGGCCAGGATTTGCGGCTGCCCCAGTTGGTGGACATGGCAGCCCAGGTAAACTGGGACAGAACCCTTTAACTCCCAGACCTACCTTCTAATAATCTTTCACAAATCCCTGTACCTTGGAACACCTCTAGCCCAGCCCTGGGAGTGCGGCCCTGCCCACTGTATCGGTTGTGCTAACAGGCAGGGTACTACTTCTCTGAGCCTCAGTCTCCTCATCTGGAAAGTGGGTTTTTCAAATGGCCCCTCCACCCTCACAGAGGACCAGGTGCTGTGAGTCCCCATGAGCTCCCATCTCTGCACACCTTAACCCAGGTAGCAGAGGGCATGGCCTACATGGAACGCATGAACTACATCCACCGTGACCTGAGGGCAGCAAACATCCTGGTGGGGGAGCGACTGGTGTGCAAGATCGCTGACTTCGGGCTGGCTCGCCTCATCGAGGATGATGAGTACAACCCCCAGCAAGGTGCCCCACCTCACCCCACCACCCAAGAGCTCCCAATGCATCAAGGAGCTGCCACAGGGCCCCACATACTCAGAAACCCTTCCTCATCTCAGATCATCTGGGGCATCCCAATCCTAACACAGTGTGAGAGGCAATTCTGGGTTCAAATCCTAAGTCAGCCACTTACTAGCCATGTGGACTTGGGCAAGTCACCTAACTACTATGAGCTGCCTTTCTATTTTGTAAAATGAAAATATTCAGGCAAGAGTAAAACAGGTATTTACTAAGCACCTGCTAAGATTCTTTTTTTTTTTTTTTGCAGTTTTTGGCCAGGGCTGGGTTTGAACCCACCACCTCCAGCATATGGGGCCAGAGCCCTACTCCTTTGAGCTACAGATGCCACCCAACACTGCTATAATTCTTAAATGAGATACAATAGAGTGTAACAGTGTGAACTTTGTAGCTGGAATGCCTGGGTAGGAGTGCCAGCCACTCATTAACTGTATGATCTGGGCAAGTCACTGAACTACTCAGCACCTCCTTTTCCTCATCAGTAAAAGGAGGATAATAATAGCGTCTACCTCACAGGGTTTCTGTGAGGGTTAAATGAGTTAATGCATGTATATCACTTAACACACTGCCCGGCACATTGTGAGAGCTATACAAGCCTTAGCTGTTATTATTTTGGGAATTATTACAATGGTTTGGAAAGTGCCCGTCACTGTGTGAAACACACAGTAGGTGCTGACTAGCTACCCACGATGTAGGTAGTAGGTCTAGGAGTCCTTTCTGCTATACCCAGAGACCTCTGCGCTCAGGGTCCCCAAGATCCTCATTCTTTTTTATTTTTATTTTTTGAGACAGAGGCTCAAGCTGTTGCCTTGGGTAGAGTACTGTAGCATCATAGCTCACAGCAACCTCCAACTCTTGGGCTCAAGAGATCCTCTTGCCTCAGTTTTTCTATTTTTAGTAAAGATGGGGTCTTACTTTTGTTCAGGCTGGTCTCAAACTCGTGAGCTCAAGCAATCCACCTGCCTCAGCCTCCCAGAGTGCTAGGATTATAGGCATAAGCCACTTCTCCCAGCCAAGATCCCCATTCTTTTTTTTTTTTTTTTTTGGCAGGGGCCAGGCTTGAACCCACCACGCCCAGTATGTGGGGCTGGCGCCCTACTCCTTGAACCACAGGCAACCCCAAGATCCCCATTCTTTTTTTTTTTTGAGACAGAGCCTCAAGCTGTCCCCCTGGGTAGAGTGCCATGGCATTACAGCTCACAGCAACCTCCAACTCCTGGGCTCAAGCGAGTCTCCTGCCTCTGCCTCCCAAGTAGCTGGGACCACAGGCG
>CAUYTI010046702.1:0-30803 GCA_963575145.1 Galago senegalensis
GCTGGGAGGAGGGAGGATATTTGGGGACCTCCCCTAATGTGCATGATGCAATGGTACATTTCAAAACTATGAAGAATATAATTGTGATGGACGTGTTAATCGGTTCAATGTAAGCATTTCACATTGTGTATCAAATCAGTACACTGAACCCCATAAATGCATCAAGTGTATACAGTTACGATTTAATAAAAAAAAAAAAAAAAGAAGACTGCCAACAAGATAATTACACAAAAACCTACCAACTTAGCAAAAAATGCAGAGAAATAAGCAATGTAGACAAATTAATAAATTAGCACTTTCATGCAAAGGAATGTTTCTATCTGCAGGTGATTATTGCATCCTTTGGAAGTAAAGTTGAGGCTACCATTCAGCATGAGGTGCAGCTGTTATTACATTGAAAGCAGTAGTGTGGGGGGCAAGCTTGGGATGGTACCAGTAAAATCCATAGTCTCAGTACGTGTCTGAGTACCAACAACTCAAAAAAATAATTGGGCGTTTTATAGTTATGACTTCCTCTTACTTTTTCATTTTCTTCTTCCTTTTTTTAATGAACTCAAATGAGGTAACAAAGTAATGAGCTAAATCTTTAGTCTAGGTCCAAGTTTGACCTCCAAATATTTTTTACATTTCTTATACCTGTAGCAGCTACTCATCCTCTCAACCCTTCACCCCTTTCACTTTCAGGGGACTGTGGTAGTAAAGTATCCACCTTTGCACTGAGGCTTTCTGCAGCTACACATTATGACAGAGTGTGTCTGGAAGGTAACAAACCACACATGCTTGTAGAGTTTGCACCATCCACCCTCAGAACTACTGACCTTGTGTTGCTAAGAATTTCCTCATGTTGAAATTTATAGATAATCATAGATGGCTTTCTTTGCCAGTCAGTTGTGTATGCCGACAACTAAGGGATATCTCAAACCGGAGTTTGTTTTTGTCATTTGCTATTTGAATTTGACCTTTAAATTCTGTGAATACATTGTTTATGCATTTTATTTCATCTTTGAAAAGCCATCTGGTGAAATAATCAATTCAATAATTATTTTCTTATGGCAATAAAGCTGAATAAACACTCAGTGTATTTGCTAACTATTAGCGTCATTTTCTTCTATTTTTTAATACTATATTTATCCCTGTGAAGAAATATTTCCAATGTAGGGTAAGGGAGTAACTCAGGTTAATTTCATGCAGATCGTTCCCTTCTTTTTTCCCACGTATCAACCCTCAACTAATACAATAGGTGCTTTGCAGCCGGCGTGGTTGCACATTGATCTTGGCCAGCTTGTTTACAGTGTTTTGGCAAGTTGCTGATGTACTTCTCCCTTGGGATGGAGCAGGGGTTAATTGCTGTTAAACTCTCAGTGCCAAGTAATGGTTCAGCCTCTGTGCTACATTAAAGATGACACTAATAAGGAAAGAGTGCAGTGGATTGCTCTATGTTGAAAATTGGACTAGTGGTGACAGAAACTTGGAGCAGAGCTGATGTAATAGGAAGACCATAATGTAATTATAACTGCTGAACATGTGTCATACCAAGTTAAATGATACATTAATGAATCAAAACAGGTGATGAAGTGTTGCTCTTTCAGCGAATAGAG
The DNA here is from genome assembly GCA_963575145.1 of Galago senegalensis. Taxonomy (NCBI): domain Eukaryota; kingdom Metazoa; phylum Chordata; class Mammalia; order Primates; family Galagidae; genus Galago; species Galago senegalensis. The sequence continues at coordinate 1,599 of CAUYTI010046702.1, forward strand.
GTGCTTTCAAGGTTAGAGTGCCATTAATTTAATAATCTGTAATACAGATATTCTTCAAACCACAAATGAAATCAACCCTAATACTTTCATACAGCATTGCTTCTTGAGTTTCACAAGGATAGGATAAAAGAAACAAAGCAAAAGTGAGCAGAGTTCAATGAAGCTTATTCTGTGTTTAATTTTGTAAGAGCAGGTTTTACATCGTGAGGTGAGTGGTTGCCCAAGGCCTTCTTCTTCTCCCAGTAGACTACTTGATCATTTTATTCCACGGCTAGCCAGCCAGTAATTCTCAAGGGAGCATAGAGCTTTAGAAGGGAACAATTACATCTTTTCCAACAGGCAATGATACATTATTTATACGTAATATTTTAATAAAGTTTATTTTAAATTCATAATAGGTAGAATTTAATAATTCCCCCTAAATCGTCTGTCTTGGATTATAATTTGTTTTATTTTTCTCAGTCGTTATAAGCTTTTAAACCTATATTCCTTATAATTTTTTCATGATTTTTATAATTCATGAGTAACAACAGATCTATGATTTAATAGCTATGATGTTAAAAGTTTATAACTTAATTATTTTATTTTAATAATACAATGAACGTAATTGTTCTTATTTTGATTGGAGCCGATGGAGACTAATAATACAATATTTTTGTTTATATTTGGCATTTAGTATCTCAAACCAAAGTTATCTGAAAAAAAAATTATTCCGTTAATCTTCCTTTTTAAAGATTATGAAACCCATTTATATTATTTTATTGAGACCAATAATACATATGTATATATGTATACAAACATACATAGATATATTCATCTGTGTGCAATTTATTCAAAGATAAATTTATATATTGGACTTATACTATGTTGATTTCTATCATGTAATATACAGTTTAATTTTCCCATATATTATCTTCTAAGGAAAAGTAATGTATTTGTGTGTGTGTGTGTGATATTTTTCCAAACTATTGAAACCATTTACAAAGATATGTGGTTGATTCTTTCCCCCTAAAAGTTGCTTCTGTAAGAAAATAGAAAATATGTGAGTGAAATGAAAAACAAAACAATAACATAATATCTACCTTTAAGTATATTAAGTGTAAAATTTGTTCTTACACTAGAGCTCTAGTTTTAATTTAATATTTGCTCATAGTCTCAGGAGAATTAAGCAGATTTGGATATTTGTTTTTATTATCACTGATGACATTATTAATAATGAATGCTATCACTTTTGACAGAGTACATTATGAAGAAAAATAGGTTTTTTTAAAAAAGTAATTTTAATTATTTTAATACATAGTTATTCAGTCTGTAACTGTCATGGGAATATGGAACTAAAGCATAAATAAAACAAAACCTAATATCTTTCATGTAGGTATTTTATCTGCTCACCTCTTTCCTACTCAGGAAAGAAAGGAAAGCATCTGTATCTGCTGGCTTTACCTCCCCAAATCTCATACTTCATGGGGAAGATTGCATTCAGTCTTGGGTGATATTGGTGAGTATGTGGAGGATCACCTTGAACTAGAAAGAAGGGACTATGGTTGGCTGAAGACTTCTTGAGTACTATTTTTGCACTAGGTGGAAATGTTTGTCTTTGTGTTGCCTTTAGGGAAGCTGTGCATTCATACATGGCTTTGTACCCAAGTTTTCCATTAAAGAAGTAGCATCAACTTCTTTCAAATGTCCATAGGTATCATGAAACAAGGGCATCCACAGTGACCAGTGTGAAATGACAGCTAAAGATTTCTTCCCTGAATATTCTAAATAGAAAATCCAAGATCCTCAGAGAACTTGCACTAACATGTGATGGGATGTAGCTGCCTAAACAATCATGTTTGAGTTTAAAGCTTTTGTTAGTTGGGTAAGCAATAGCTCAGAGAAGAATTATCTCACTTAGAAGATGTAAATAAGGTGTATTGTATACTTGAAACTAAGGAGTGAAACACATTCCCATTGTATACCGAGTTCTTGTTTTATACTAGGAATTATCCTAAACATTGAATGTGTCTTATCTAATTTATTCTTTGAAGTTGAAACACAATGTTTTAGGTTAGTTTTGTTTTAGTTTACAATTATAAATTTAGTCTCTCCAGAGAGATTGAAAATCTTGTCCAAGTTTACACAGCTAGTAATCTGCAGACATAAATAAGGCTTGAACTTCAGTCTCTTGGATGTCAGAACCTTACCACTAATCAGAACATCTCATTGCCTCCAAAGAATAAAGAGCAAGGAAGAAATGATCGTGTATTCCTCAGGGTTGTTCACATAAGACATTATTATGTAGAAAATGTCCCTTGTAATTTTAAATAAATTGTTGCACCTTTTAGAAACTACCATATACCTTTTGAAGTTCCATTTGAGAATTAAGCACCCTGAGACAACCTTGACATTTTGTAAATAAAGCAATGTCTCCAGGTAAATGTATCTTTCTTTAAATGAAAACAGCTATTTTTGCTGTGGGTTTAGGGGTTTATCAGCTAAGGTCATGTATTCATTCATTACATCATTTTTTAATGAGCATATTTTGTGCCAGTAACTATGCTTATAGTGAATAAAAAAGATTGTAAAGTTCAATTTTCAAAGAGGGAGTTGGTTGTCTTTAATGGAAAGAGAAATAAATTAATGGAGAATTACAGAATTATATGAAAAATGAAAGGGTAGGGTTGATGTACAGGTGACGCATGATGTGAAAACTTACTCCAGCACTGTTGGGTTGGACTTGGGATATTTATGGACTGAGGAAAAGAAGAAAAAGAAAGGTAAAGACAGAGAGAGGAGAGAGAGGGAGAGAGAGAGAGAGAGAGAGAGAGAGAGACCAGAAACAGAGTTGAAGGGATAAAGGAGTCTTTTAAGAATGTGAATCCTAAGCTATGTATTAAAGCCTGGCCTAAATAAGAAACAGTGACAAAGTTAGTATAGTAATGTTGGAGTAACAATAATAATGCTGATGGAATTTAAAATGCTCAAGGGTGGATGAAAAAATTGCAGTTTTGAGAAAAAATGAGGACTATTACCACACCTTTATTTTATTGAAGGCAAGGAAAAGTCAGTACAAGATTATTTGTAAGACAAAGACATGATCAGCTTTGAAATTTACAAATATAAATAAAGATCACTGTCACAGTAAGGTGAAAAAAATGGCTGGGAAGGAAGAATCAAGATTTTACCAGAATTTTTTTCTTCAGTATGTCCTTGGTCTCTGGGATACAAAGAATAAACCTATGGACCCAGATCAGTAGTAAGATAGGATTTTTTAGCCTATCTAAAGGAGAAGGAGAAGGAGAAGAGTACCAGAAATTCTGACAAAGAGAGAGGCCCAAGTTGAAGGATTCCACATGGGTTTTTTGTCTGGGGGTATATATATAGTCTAACAAATGAATGGATATAGTCCCTTCTGCTCTGGGCAAAATGTCAGGACCCTCCCTTCATGAAATTGCTCAGGCCTAGGAAACTGGGGTCCCTGTTTAGCCTTAAATGGGGAAATCCTGTATCAGGGAGACTTGGGGAAACATGTTGAGGAGACTATAGTAATAATATAGAAATCATGAAAAATGAACCAAGACATCAATCTCTGACTAGAGAAGAGAGAGTTACCTTAGAAGATGTTAAGATGTAGAATGTTTATAATATGTACAATCAATCATAGAGGATGAGAAAAAGACAAAATCAAGTTTGACTCCCACAGTCCTCTTGAAGGCAATTTAGGGACCTTTCTCAAAGATGGGAAAAAGAAGGGTAAGGAAGGGTCAACTGGCAGGGGGGATTGTGGGGAAGGTATAAGACATAAACAATGAACTTGGTGGTGTATATCTAGAGCTCAGGAGTAAACTTTAGTGTCATTAATTAGAATTTGGAGTGACTCATGTACTCATGATTGAGAGAATAAGACCAAAGTCTGGGGTCATCACTATGCAACAGATAATTGAAAATGAAAGACAGTTGCTTTGTAGGAACCAAATAAAGGTCAATGAAGTCCAATGATAAAAAGAAAGGAAGTAATATATTACCTAAAACAGTAATATATAACCTAAAAATTACCATTGACTTTTACCACAGGAAGTTTATTGCTATCTAATAAAAGAAGGGTAGTGTGAGAACCTACTCTAGGTAAGAAGAGGAAAGAACGATAGAGGAAGATGTGTATAACGCCACATGCACACCACTCGGGACCAGGGGGAAGCAGTGAAGATGTTACTAATTTGAGAGTAATTCAGGGTTGAGAGGACATTTTAACTATATTGATGTATTTATTTCTAGATGAGGGGGTTTTTTGTGGGGAGGTGTGGATGTCTCACTATGTTGTCTAGGCTGGTCTCAAACTCCTGGGCTCAGGTAATCCTCCTGCCACAACCTCCCAAGTATCTGAGACTACAGGTGTGTGAAACCATAGGCCAACCTTTTTTTTCTTTCTTAATTTTAACTTTAAATAAGAAAGAGACGTGAAATTTGTTATATGTAGAAGAGAAAGAATCAGTTAGGAGAGGTAGACAAAGCTATAGCACAAAGTACGTGAGAGTTAACTCTCATACATGAGATAGCGAATTTCCCATGAAAACGGAAAGAAATCATGGATGTTGATGGTTCAGGGTGAGATTTTTCTCCTGATGACCTTTATTATTTGCTTGTTTGTTTGTTGTTTTTTCCTGTGAAGTAGAGAATGAGCAATGCTCTGTAGGACATTGAAAAGTATGGAACAGTAGACCTGAGGAAACTGATAAACTGATTGAGTTAGCAGTGAGGGTTATGGGGTTATGTGGGAAGTGTTTAAATGGGGTCTTAAAGTTCAGGAGACAGCATTAAGGGTGTGGCTGCATTTTAGTTTCAGAGGAAAGGTAGAAACTTCTCATATCTCCAAGAAAGTAAGAGCAAATTGTAATGGTTTCATGTTCTTAATTATTTTAACTCAATTTCACGTTTTCTCCTGTTTCTTTAATATTTGTTCATAAAAGGATGATTCTTTGGTACTCATACATTTCAAGAACAATGCGTAAAGCAAAAAAAAATGAAGATCTGAGGAACTCAAATAAATCAAATAAGAGTATTCTTGTGCTGTTTAAAGGCTATCTGAAGTCAACATGTAGCTTTATATAAGCTTATATAGATTGCTCCAAAATAAATTGAGCAGGTACAATAATTCCCTGAAAATTGATCCTGAGTTATTGCAAGCTCTTGCTGACCACCAAGAAAAACCATAAACCAAAAGAAAAAAAGTCAAAAACAAAACCCTCAATCAGCAACTTGTGGTTAATGTTTCTTGTATTCATTTAAATACTTAATTTTTTTCTGGAAGGCACTCAAAGTGATATTAAGATTTTATGAATTTTTTAAGGTGATTCACATATTCTGCTTATCAAATAATTTGTTTGTATTGGACTTTATGTTTTGAATAAGAAAAATTTAAAAGATAGTTAAGAAGCTGTATGTGCATTGTTAATTATTAAGAGGGAAGATGACATAATCATGAATGAACAGTCATTCTCCCTTTTTATTTATATGACACCTCTTTTCCCTCACATTTTTAAAATTTTATTTTACTTTTAATTAAAAATAATTATATATACTTATGGGGTACAACGTGATGTTTCGAAAACATTCACATATGATACATTGTGGATGATCCAATCAGGCTAATTGGCATATCCAACCCCCAAGTCTTTTATTCTGAGCATTGTTGTCATTAAGGCCTTAATTATTACCTCTGCTCTTTAATATTTCAAGTTATGTAATTGGGATTTGTTCTGTGATAATAACTGTTAGGAACAGCAGTATATCTGATATGTTCTTAGCCAAGGACAGTTTAAAAGAAGTCATTGAACCCATGACCAACTTCTCCTAGTCCCTGCCCTAGCCTTTGGCAATCAATATTCTCTCTACTTCTATGAAACCAACTTTTCATATTCCACATATGACTGAGAGATCATTCAGTGTTTAGCTTTCTGTGCCTGACTTATTTCACTTGATAGATGGTCTTTCAAGTTCATCCATGTTATCACAAATGATAGAATTTCATTCTCTTTTTTGGTTGAATAATCTACTATGTGGGGTGTGTGTGTGTGTGTACACCATATTTTCTTTATATACTCATTGGTAGATGAGCCTTTGGGTCGATTCCCCATCTTAGCCATTGTGAAGAGTGCTGCAATAAACATGGGCGTGCAGATAATTTCATGCCCTTTGAATATATCCTCAGTAATGGAATTAATGCTGGATTATATGGTAGTTCTATTTTTAATTTCTTTTATAATCTCCATGCTGTCTTCCATAAGTGATGCACTAATTTACAGTCCCACCAACAGTGTATAAGAATTCCCTTTTCTGTGTATCCTCAGCAGCATTTGTTATCTGTTGTCTTTTTGATAATAACTATTCTAACGCGGGTGAGGTGTTGTGTCACTCTGATTTTGATTTATATTTCCATGATAATTAGGGATGTGGAGCATTTTGTCATAGAGCTATTGGCCATTTGTGTGTTTTCTTTTAAGAAATGTCTATTCCAGTCTTTTCTCCACTTTTACAGGAAGAGTAAGTGTTGATGGTCCATTACACAGTGGGGCGACTATGAAAAATAACAATGTAGTGTATATTTCAGGATAGTTAGAAGATTTTGAATATTGTCACCATAAAATAGTAATAAATGTTTAAAATGATGGCTGGGTATGGTAATTACACTGATTTGATCATTGTACAAAGCATTATGTATACATGCTTTGAAACATCACATTAGACTCGACAAATATGTACAATTTGTCAACTATCAATAAAAGATTATTTTAAAAATGGTCTAAAAATATGCTAAACATTTACAATGATTTCTTTGATGGGCACTGATCTGATGATAGAGATTCTTATAATAAAGTATTTCATAATTAAGGAAGTTATAATTTGCTAACAGGACTCACAACAGCTGCCTGTGGAATAAGACAATATGCTTTTCCTCTCCCTACTGGGCCTAATTCCCCAGTAACCTTATTGAAAATGTGCATGGGCTACAAAACTAAAGATTAACTGTCCAGGGACCTGCTTCCTGGAGCTTATTTGAAGATTAAATCAAATGGCAGGCAATATATATTTGGTAATACGGCTTTGTTGCAGTCTTTTCCAATGTCGTGGTTAAGTGTAATAGAAGGAAATGACACTTTACAGCTGATTTTTTTTATAAAAAGATTTTTCTAAATGTGAAATAGTTTTGTTCTCACGCTGGAATTGAAATGAATAATTTATTTCTTCATAACCCAAAGCATCTTCTGCTTTTTGAACACATAATAAAGACTCTCTAATTACAAATGTTCCATAATTACAAATTGTTCAGCCTTTTAAAAGGTGGTTATTATTCATTATCTATTTATTTCATAACAAATGCCGCTAAAGGTGTTAAAGATGAGTTTAGAATGTCAGCTAAGATATTGCAACATTTTAATTAAATGGAGACCAGTTTAAATATATATTTAAAAACACAGCTTTTAGACTACGCATTAGTAAATGGATTTCTATTTAACAATTCAGAGAAAGATGGATGAAGATGTTCTGCTTTTAAAAATACTATATTTAGAATGCTTGTGTGGAGACGCTGAAGTGCGATTTGTCCTCATAGCAGACATCTGAAGAACAAGTGACATTCTTACACAAAATCCATATTGGTGATGTATTTAATTACAGAGCTGATTGAAATTGACAGCTTTAGTGACCTGCGTTTGCACTTGTGCTGATTGATGTATGCTTCAAGTCTGGTTACTTTTAAACCAATTCACATATTGCTCAATACTATAATATCATCCTGTCAAATTGCAAACTACATTTTTACAAGTGGGGGAACTGGAGAGAGCATGTTTAATTAAAATATGATAGAGACGAATTGTTTTAAAACACCTATACAACTGTTAAACTGGGACTGCTGTTATTTGAAAGCAGAGTGAAAGAAAATTCAATACACTTACTCAGGCATTTCTGTTTCTAGAGTCATCTTCTCACTTAGAAAACGTATACTCGGCTGCTATTTATAGTAAGAAAGAGGTCTCAGAACTTTGCACTGCTACCTCTAAAGAGTGGCTTTCTTTGATATGATGTCAATGTTTAAAAATGATAAGTACAATTAGTGTCTTAGGGCAAAGAGGGGTCTGAATGATCACGTAACTCAAATCCCGTCTTTTTTTGTCTGCATGTGTTTCTTGGTTCCTCAGGCTAGGTAGCAGCTACCCAGAAGGCTACTTGTTTGTAGAAGAGCGCTAAATTACTACTACTTTACAAAACTGGGACTTGAATTTGCATCTTTTCTGTTCTAGTTCAATGTTCTAGTTCACACTACACAGAACTCCCTTCTCTACACAACTTTCACTTCATAACTCAATCTATTGAGTGTGAACAAGTTGATATTACAGTTTTTAATGTCAAATGATTTACTCAATTAAGGTACTTTCAATTATATCTTTAATATGGTAACAAAACCATTATTTAACCTTGCTATATACCATACTCTGAAATGAATCCTTAACATAAATTACTTCTCACAACATACATATGCAAGGGACTGTTAATTTATTGATGTGTGGTTAGACTAAGGGAAGTGTTCAAAATATTTTTCAGATGGCCTCAACTACTAAGTAGATAAATTTGAACCCAGCTCTGTGCTCTTTTCACTGTACAACACTGTTATCTCAGTCCAAAAAGCCAAATTGTTTTGAATTAAAATATACTTCTTGACTGTCAGAGTGATAGAAAACTAGTCTCTCAAAAGAGTTTGTTGCATGTTTAATGTTTACGAATAGAGATTTATAAAACTTGGGTGGTTTAAATATGCATCCTTCTAAAAACAGAAAACTAGGCAGAGTGACCTTTCGGTCTCTTTCTCAGAGTCAGAAATTCATGCCAGAATCAAATTTGTCATTACCTTAAAGGACACTTGTTTTAAAAAAAGGAGTCACTAACATTTTTTAAAACTATATTAACAAAATAGTTTAAATCACTATACCAAGTGCTCAAGCAATTCAGTTACTTAATTACTTAATGTTCCTTAATTTTCTTAAGACATAACAAATGGAGAGGCGTGAGTACAAATACCTTTCCTGCCCCTAAGGCCTCCAAATGTCTGTTCCCCTTCTAATTCCTTACATGGCACCCCCCATTCTACATCAGTGCTCCCTCTCATTCTGCTCATAGACTTACACTTTCATCTTCATTTCCTAAAGTATTATGGAAAGATCTCACAACATGATATAAAAAATGGCCAAAAAATGACTTAAACTAAATTTTAGAAATACCATGTATTTTCACCAATTCTGTGCCAAGTTCGACTATTTTCTACTTAGATTCTTCTTGTCACCATGTTTTGAGGGCCCACTTCCTACTTCTCTGTTCCCTAGTCTTTGACTATTGATTCTTTTTTTCCCCATGTAAAGTAATATCATAAAAAGCACAAAAGTTTATACGAGATTTATACAGAGGAAGCAAGCTTTCTTTCACATTCTAGACCTTCCCCATTAGTTGTTTGATTTCTTATCATAAAACTAATTTACAAATAAATCGATTAAACATTATAGACTACAAAATTATAGTTTCCAATGGGTATATGAAGTGTCTTTCCCTTAGTTAGCAGTACATGCATGTGATGAAAGTACTGAGATCAGAGAAAGATTCACAAAGACATAAGACTAGAATCATCTCACAAGGCCAGGGATTATTTGCATTCTCATAAGCCAGAGTGGAAAACTTGCTAAGGCTCACAGAGTCCTGTGAGGAACTAAGAGTGTACGGCCTTCGTAATGGTGAATACCAGAAACAGGCACTAGATTAAAGGTTGTTTCAGTTCCTCTTAATAAAGTTTCATAGCAGGCTCTAAAAGATCAAACCATTTGAATAAATAAACTTTGCCTGTAACAAAACCTAATTTTTTCAATTTAAAAAATTTAAAATGAATTTTAAAAGATCTAATAATCAGAAATCCAATGACAATGCCTAATATCTCATCAGAAATTCCCAAAGAAAAAAGATAATAAAGCACATAGTAGAAAAAAATTGAATAGAAATTGACTGAAAGTACCACAGATAGAAGAATTAATAGGCAAGTATGTTTAAATAGATGTTGCAAATGTATTGCAACAGTATGTCAATATAGTATATAGTATATATAACAATATATTTGCAATTACTCTTTATACAAAAATAGAGGAAATTATGAGCATAATAACAGAATTTAAGATGCAAAAACACTCATACTTCAATGAAAAAATATTTGAGGATAAAAATACTTTGGATGTGATTAAAGACCAATAATTCATTTAATAAATAAATAAGCAATAATTTCATGTCTTTATATACTAGGAACCTAATAATGTATTTCAATAAATACATTATTTATTGAAACCTAATAATGTATTTTAGCCCATTGCTAAAGTCTGTCTTGAGCATTTTTTCCTATTTTAACAATTTATGTAACAGTTCTTTAACACTATTATGGTAGTTTCCCATAGTATATTAACAAGCTGTGGTAAAGGTAGCCTGACAAATAGAAAATTATCATGTAAAATGACACATATTACGAACTATGAACAATATACTCTTTCAGTAAATAAGAGGGACATCTTGGGCAAGTCACAGAAAGCTCCTTGCAGAGTACCACACTGTAGAATCCTACTGAGGACTGGATTAAAGTTATTCAGGTAAAATTGTGAAAAAAGAGCTTATAGACAGATTAATCATTACAGTCATTGAGGTAAGAGGGAAGAAGGTAAGTTTTAGAAAATGTTAGCCATTCAGTATGACTGAATTTGATAAACATCCTAAAAGGCTGTGGCAAGAGACAGAGATTAAGGTGATTGGAAAAGAAAGTTGTCTTTCATGTTATTTCAGAGGCCTTAAATGTTTCTGTAAAGCAATGGGAACTAATAGATTTTAGACAGGCCTTTTTTTTTTTTTTTTGAAAATTTGCCATGGTTAGACTTGCATTTTTAAAAGATCGTTCTGTAATACATGTGAATAATGTATCGCCTAACAGCGAGCCGGAAGAAAGGGATAAGTTATTAAAAAAATAAGGGTATTTGAACTTGAATATTTAAATTCCAATGCTGAACTTATTTTTAGTAAAACTTGTTCTATTTTCAAAACTTCCGTAAGATTCTCAGTTGGGTCTTACCAATTTTAGCCTTACCAAATTGGTAACAATTGGTCTGAGTATTAACCTTTCTTTATAACAAATGGCCTGATGTTCATTCTCAGTTTCAGTCATAAACCTAATCTTATTGCTAATAGAAAGTATAAAAGATATACAAAAAATATACAATACATAATATTACATATATAATACAAAGCACATTATATAGTATGCAAAATATTCATTTATGTATTACATATTCTATATGCATGTAAGATATCTTCAAATATGTTTAAATATTTTATATTATGTGCTAGATATATGTTATATACATTTATTTCTTACTTCACCTCTAAGTTTCTCTCTGGGATCATTTTACTTCTGCCTAAACAATGCCCTTTCAGAATTTCCTTTATTATTGGCTTGATGACAGTCAATACAGTTATTCATTTTAAAAAGCCTTTTGTTCCCTTTCAGTCTTTAAGAATAAATTTTGGTCAGTAGACTATTCTAAATCGGCAGTTCATTTCCGTTAGTACCTTAAATGCACCTTCCCATGCTCTAATGGACCTCCTGCAGCTGTTGAGAAGTCAGGTGTTAGTCAACGTCTATTTCCAGACTATTGTCTTTCCTCTGGATTTCCTTTCTCTATACTGCATTTCCTGTGTCTTGGATTTTTCTGTAATTTTGCTATCTAGGTGTAATGTCAAAAAAAGTCACACTGGAAATTGTTGAGGTTTTCAAAACTGTGGATTGGTGTCTTGTATTAGTTTTGGAAAATTATCCGTAATAATCTCTTGGGTTATCGCTTCTACCCTGTCCTCTGTTTGCCCTTCTTTTGAAATTGTGTTGAATATACTGTATCTTCTCTCTATTCTCTGTCACATATTCTCTCTTGGACAGGTTTCCGTCTCTTTCTCTTCACATGTAATTGAAGTTTTGTTTAATTTTGTTTAATGCCCAGCCGGCAGGCGGGGTCTGGGAGTTCCTGATTTGAGTATGAGAGGGGGAGGGGAAGGGTGGACACAATCACACAACCACTCATACAGTATATGGAGAAGGCTGAGCCGAAGCTGTTTATTAGGGATCAGTATAATCTTATATAGGGTTAGTTGAGGGGGCGTAGTTACTTTATGAAGTTAAATCTATATAAGGTTAGGAATGTAGTCTTTGGCCTATGATAGGTTTAAGGTGTGAGGGGAGGGCGGAGGGATTAGGCTGTCCTGAGGGGAGGGGCCCTGTGCTGTGCTCTGTCTTTTAGTCTAAACAAGGAAAGGCTGGTTCTATCTGGTTTTCTTACTAGTACTGGTCTCTTGATCCGGCCTTTACACGTGGGGTTGAATTAGGCTAGCACTTCCTCTTACAATGTAGTTTAATGTTTCTGTAAGCCCTTACAATCACCGCCACCACCACCACCATCATCACCACCACCACCACCACCAGCAGCAGCATCACACTGCACTCATCAGTTCATTTATTTGGCTTACAAATTCAAAGGCAGGGAAGGTGCCTTTGTATCTTTGTATTCACAGTGCTATATATCAAGCTCTGAAAGTAGGAGACACAAATATTTTGTGAAACAAATGAATAAATGAATATACCAAATATTTTAAAATCACCTTTCACTCTAATTTCAGTAGGAGACTTAGACCATCTGTTTCCATGATGTGCATGGTGGCAAGCAGGCACTTCCCACATGACATCACATGTACCCTTTCACCTCACCTCTTAGCCTTAGCAGCCCACATCTCTATCAACCCCTCTCTCACTGTTGTCTGCTCAAGCTTGAGAACTTATGATATGTGCCAAGGGCAATTAAATAGCTACATAGAAATGGTGGGTGGAAAACTTTCTACTTGAATCATTGTAGTGAAGCTCTGAGGCTATTTGGTGTTCCTAAAATACGGAGTTTACAAATAAGGAATTGGCAGGGGCCATCGGGGAGGTAGTGTGAGAAGGAAAGAGGTGGAGGGATGGTGGTAGAGATGATCTTCCCAGCAGACCTCAGCTTGGAAGTGGCTCTCTGAAGCCTTCTAAGACTACAGCAGAATGGGATTTTATTTCTCTTTTTATTATATATTGACAAGTTATCCTTGTGTAGAACAGTATGGCTCCACGGAAGATTCAGATGATGGAGTTACATGGAGCCATTTACAACAAGGAAACACAGAGCAGATGGGGTGCCCTGAGCACCCCCACAGGCAATGGGCCCCTTAGTCACCTGGAGAAACCATACACTTAGCTTCATTGCAGCTGCGATTCTGTAAAGCACATTAACAGAGGCAGGGGAAATGTTTTAATCTGGTCCAAGGCAAGGCCACCAACACTGCCAGTAATATGGGAGAGTGCTAATAAAATAGCAGGGCAGCCAGGAGCAGAGTGCCCTGGTCCCCCAGACTTCATGCCAACCTCGCCAGTGTAGGAAGCCAATCCCCTTGGGAGCAGGCCCAGGGTCTGAACTAGTCTAGGCTAAACTGACCACGATGCCAAGGCCAGTCAGAGGAGACGAGGACCAGAGTCCAAGAGCAAATCATGCCCCCAGGAGGTGGGAGATGAGATACGAGCGTGAGTATGGGTATGTGGTCAGCCCTTCATCGTGGAGGGCACCTTTGGGGACATTTCACAATTTGTTGTGAGTGTGTATGTGTGTTGTGTGTATGTATGTATGTGTGTGTGTGTCTGTGTATATATATATTTTTTTACTAACTGTGGTTCTTATCAGCCTTTCTCAGGAAGCCACTTTGATGCTTTACCGTAACACACCCTGATGTTACTTCCCCCTCTCCCTCTGCTCCTTCTGGAAAGGTTTCTCTCCTCCTGGAAACCTTCTCCGAGGCCTTTCCTTTGTAAGAGTTGCTTGTATTTCTGCATGGTATCAAATTGCTTATGGATTATCTCCTCCTCTGGACTATGAGCTCTAATAGATATCCACAAATGACTACCAGATGTCCCAGAAATGCTTGTTGAATGAGTCAGTCATAGGCATGGGGAGGGGAGGCATCTCACCTGCTAAGTCCAGCTGACAGTGGAGCTCTGTCTGCCTGCCTGGCCTCACAGTGGCAGCTCAGGTGGTGTCACCCTTTACAACTGTGCTCTGAGCAAGGCTCACCCCTGTCCAGGACTCTCTTCACATGCACAGCAGGTGCCTGGTTTTCTTCTTTTATCAGGAAGTGACTGGAGGCAGAGATCCCAGAGCCCAGGAAGGTGCAGTGCCCAGGTGATGCTGAATCTCACTGGCTGAGGAGACACATGAGTGAGGCAGCTCTCAGTTCGCTGGCCCTAGACTTGGAATATGGAATCTCACTAGCCACACGTTTCCTGCCCAGTCGCTTTATCCTGTGAGCCATGTAACTTGCCTCTCACTGCCAGGACTCTTGGGAGGAAGGGCATTGAGGTGGAAATCGGCTGCAGTCAATTCATCTGACCCAGTGGGCTGTTTCTCCTTCCCCGTCACATCCCCTGAGAGTTTTCTTGTGCAGGAAGGAGATGTGTCTGACTGCAGGACAGGAAATGTTTTCTCTTTCATGCAGATATATAGTAAGAACTCTGCTGTGCATTTAAAAGTGAATAAATGACTATAATTGGGTTTAATTTTTAAAGTTGGCATTTTTAACTTCTACTAAAATGTTCTCAATAAATTCCCAGTAATTGTTAAGTTTGGATTGTAGAGAACAAGTCTTCCCCACCCACACGACGTCCCCTTGGCTAGAAGGACTGGGGCAGTCAAGAACAAAGGCAGGAGAGAAATGGAGGCCCAGCTCTGAACCCGCTTCCTGCTGCCCTGTGGAGACTCGGGCCTGGGATTTCCCAGCAGCTGTGAGGAGTGGTTGCTATGACAACAGCACTATAAGCTCGGGCCCAAGCTGAGCCCAGACTCACCACACCCCTGCCACAGCCTGCCTGCCCTGCTAACCAGGATTGTCTGTGCCAGCCAGAACCCTCTTGGGGGAAAGGGAGGGGGCCTTTGGACCTGCAACCAGCCCTCGTCTGTCTCACTGTAGAACAACCTGGAGCCGAGCTCTCTCAGAAGTAGTAGATTAAAGAGGTTGCACATACAACAGCTTTCAATTCCTGCTTTCTTCACAGTTGAGCTATGAGCTGAGCATACAGAGGCTGATAACCTCAAATGTGAACTTGGCATACAGCTGGTTGCAGGCATCCATCCTAAGGAAGAGAAAGTCTCTCTTATCACAGTGCCAAGCCCAGCCTCCTCCCCAGCAGCCAGGTCCCCACCACAGTGCAGCGATCAGGGTCAGGCCAGAAAGGTTGTTACCATGCTTACTTTAGAAAGAAGAGGATTATACAAATCTAGTAAAGGGGGTTCTCATCCATGAGGGGATGCTGAATTCCTGCAAAATAACATCACAGAGATCTCCCAGAGGCTCCTTGAAAAGCAAACAGACCTCCAGCAGAAATTCCTTGTTTTTACCCCATCTTTTGGAGCTGGGCTGACCTTTCTGCAGCTCTCTAGGGAGTCAAGGGTCATGAGGTCAAGGGAGCAGATGGTGACCCAGAGCTGAAGTGCAGGGAAAGAATTCCTTGTTCCAAAGAGCTTCTTTTTCCCCCACTGAGACCCCAGCTGGAGGGAATTAGGTCAAATAGCAATGAGAGAGATGAGTTCCATTACAGACAAGGGAATTTCAGACAAAAAATGATGACTTTCTAGAGCTCAGGTCGCCTGGTTTGGAGGGACTCTCATTTCTGTTTTAGGAAGGCACATGGTATATTTGAAGGAACATTAGACCCGGTGTCAGGCAAAGCAGTTTTAGTTCTGATTTTACTGCTTATGCTGTGCAACCTTGGACAAGGCACTTGGCCTCCCAAGGACTCAGTTTCCTCCTCTGTAAAATGGACAAAACATGTCCTTTTCTGCCCATTTGACATAGTGCATCAAATAAGAAAAAAAAAAACATGAGCAGAAGTTCTTTGTGGATGTGTGTTTCAAACAAAACAGATTTCTCAAGCACTTTGAATCACTCAAAGAAAACATGTTTTTAAAAAACAGATGATAATAAATCTGGTAGCAGGAAGTAAAAGCCTCTCTGAGCAGACAGCTTGAATGCCTTGCTGTGGTCCGGCCTCCCGCTCTGCTCGCCATTCCTGACTCACAGCACTGGTGTGGGACTCCGTGTAGGACGAGGAGAACACTCAGTCCTGCCACAGCTCACTTACTGGGCTAGTTCAGACCAATGATGAGACACTCTAAGGACTTGTCAAGCAGGATTTGGGGCCAAATTGAATGGGCAGGTTGAGGGTCCATGTCTGATCCAGGCCCAGGGGACAGAAAAGCCTGGAACCCAGTAGCGGAAGCCACAGTTGTAGGTGGTCACTCTAAGGCAGGCATCCTCAAACTACGGCCCGCAGGCCACATGCAGCCCGCTGAGGACATGTATCCGGCCCACCGGGTGTTTTTGCCACCACTGCCTATCCTGCTTAGCAGCTGACTCATCCCAGGGCCTGCAGTCCAGCCCTCCAATGGTCTGAGGGACAGTGAACTGGCCCCCTGTTTAAAAAGTTTGAGGACCCCTGCAGGGGCATAGTCTGCAGGAGAATGGTGGCCTGGTCACACTAGTCATGCTATTGTTATGACAGTTTGTTGCCAGCTGTATTACTTGTTGAGAGCTTATTACCTGCCCAGCACTATGCAAACTTCTTTACAAATATTACCTCTTCTAATTCTCTGCAAACCCTATAAAGGAGCCATTGCTATTTCACTTTTTAAAAACATGCAAGCACACACACACAAAACTAGAGCTCAGACAAATTCTGTCTGGTGACATGCCAGCGCCACACAGGTGAGAGAGCTGAAATCCAAATCCAGGTATGCGTGAGCCCTGGAACTGAGCTCCTCCCCTCTGTGCCAGTGGTTCCTGCCCTGCCCCAGGAATCAGAGTCACCTGCAAGGTCTGCTACCCACTTCTGGGACCCACGCTCAGAGTGTTTGACCTGGTTGGTCTGGGGAGAGCCTGAAAAGTTGTATTTTTAGCATGTCCCCAGGTAATGTTGCTGCTGTCAGCCTTGGGAGTCACTACAGAGCGGAGGTTCTCAACCTGTGGGTCATGACCCATAGGAACTATATTAAAGGGTTGTGGCATTAGGAAGGTTGAGAACCACTGCTATAGAGGGCCAGCACATTGTGCTGCTTCCCCACCCACATGGCCAGGGGTCACTGGTGCAGCCACACTGGCCAGCCCAAGGAGCCCCACCTGGCACATCCACTGGCTGCTGGAAGGCCCACCTGTCCTCAGCTCCCTTCCCAGAAACGCGCTTCCTCATTCAGCAGCCTCACCTAAGCTAGGAGCAAACACGGGGCTTTTGTCTTTCTAGACAACTGTTGGCCAGGTTTTTCTCAGTTCCTCATTTGCCTAATTCAAAATCTGTTCAATCCACTTATCAACCTCAGAAGTGCCAGAATTGGAAAGGACCTCTTAGAGACTTGCAGAAGTGGACAGGACCTCAGGGGCCCACAACTGAGTCCTCTTTGGGGAGTCAGCAGAGTCTGAGGCACAGCAGGTGGCAGTGATTACCGCAGCAATGGTACTTGGCTCTGGCCGGAAACTGTTCTAGACATGTGGCTGACGGTTTCCTCAGAGCCCCCCTGGCTGCTCACATCAAGTTTGAAATTCTGCCTGAACCTCCTCTAGTGAATTCAATGTTGACCCCCCTGAAAGCTGTGTCCCTGTTCTAACCCTCGGATAAAGGTCACTGTTATGGGACTTACAGTCAAACTAACGCTGAGGAGAGAAACAGCGTTCCTGCTCGGACAGGACAAGCTTCTCCTACTTCTCAGTTTTCTGAAATAACACCTTTGATATTAAGTGACATAATCGTGCCGTGGAGAAGTCGGGAAACACGGTGAACCTTTTCATGGTCCATACGCACACAGACACCACATAACAAAGATCTTCAAGAAGGAGCTCCACAAATTTCTGGTCCTCAGTCTTAACAAATACACCTGTAAACACACCCCTCCTTTCTCCTGTCCCCTGTTGTCACACATCTCTCCTCTTCAGTAAGCTAAATCCTTGCCTGCATCCGCAGTTCCACCCCTTCTCCCCTCCTCCTCTAATTATCCTTCTTCCTTTCTCTTTCTATTTACACCTCAGATCACCTTCAAGCCTGTTATTAAAACAAACAACCCTCTCTGCTCACACTCACATTCTATTTAGCCACTGCTCTACTGCTTTGCTTCCCTTTGGCCAACACAACATAATTAGTATTATGAAATTTGTCACACAAAAATAGAGGAGCACAGTGTACACCCATGAGCCTCATCCATCCAAATTCAAGATTTTGCCACATTTCCGGAGTTCTTGAATGAATTGCTGCATTTTGATCCCACTGCATTTGTAACCCCCCAAAATCTGGATTCCCCTCCATACCCCCAAAGAATTGCTGTCCCTAGTAGCTCCACTGGTCTGACGGCCAAACCTCTCGGGCAGTTGTCAGCTTGTCGCTTCCTGTTGACCACTTCGTCCTTTGAGTTTCTTCCTCTTCCTTATTGCTAAGTCCCATTCCTCTCTGGTTTTATTGCTGCTAAGTTTCCTCTGTGGCTTTCTGAGCTCTGCTTGTCCCTTGAATATTCCATGGGATTCTATCTTTGGCTCTGTTTCTCTACACCCAGCCTTTCCTGACACACAGCCCAAGGTTGAGTAAAACACCTCTTCCTGTTTCTAGAGCTCCCACTGTATTACACTTGCCTGGCTAAATGTTGGCCTCCGCAGCAAACTATGCATTCCTTAAGGTCAGCCTCCTTATTTTTATGAATGTATTGCCAGCACCTCGGTCAAAGTAGAGCCCCTGTAACTATCCCCTGATCTGGATGTGCTCTAGTCCTGGAGGACCCAAGTCAAGAGCAGGACCCATCGCCCCACTGACCTTCCCCAGCAGCCTTGTTTGTGGATGCCTCCAGCCTGGGCATGAGGAGGAGCAAATAGAAACAACCCTTCATTGTTCCTGCTAATTGGGGCATGGACAGGGAAAATTCCAGGGACAGTCAGAGCCTCATTTAAGCCCAGAATTTCAAAGCCTCTCAAAATAGTAAAACCATTCATGGCAGAGGGATAGATTTGTATTTCAGATACTTCCCCTGTCTCTGTTAACCAAGGCACAGACTCCAAGAAACCACAATCAGACCTGCCAGCTGGGAGGAGGAAGCACCCGGGACATTATTATATCACTCTATGGATTTTGAGGCCAAGGACACTCCCTTTAGTTCGGCTGATGTGGTCTTAGGTCAGCAGGTCTCCCTGCAAGGTCAGGGGCATGGATTGGTGATCCACTGACTCGTTAAATGGCTAATATTTCTGATGAACTAGGTTATGAGATCCATACCAGGCTGTCTATAGCTTATGATCCATTGAGATCTCCAATCAGTCCTGGAGGAACATAAAACTGTAGAACAAATGGGCCGTTACCAAGCCACAGCACATAATGAAAGTAGCTGCCTCTTCCTGAGCACCGGCTATGTGCTAGGCAGCTACTCTGCAAATACTCAATCCTCCCACTAGTCAGCAACGCGGTTACCACTGAGGGCAGCAGCAACCCTCCAATCATTCTCCTCTCTCACTGGCTATATTAGCTAGTGCTCCACATTCTGGAAACACACATTAGCATCATCTTATTTGGTTTTTAGGGCTAGGCATGGGGCATAGTTCCCGTCCTGTAATGAGAAAACTCATCCCAGACAGGGTCTTGTCTAGGGTCACACAGATCATGGAGGCAGACTTGGACCTCCCTGCTCCATCTGCCTCCAAAGTTTGGGATCCCTTTGCAATGCAGCTGCCCAGAGGGGTGTCTGGACCTCATTGCCACACAGTTGTGTGGGACTAGGTGTTGTCCTGTGCCTTGAAAGTGGCTCATTTCTGGCACTGACCATTGCTGTAGGACACAAACTTTCTGTGCGTCTTCGTCTAAGTGGGGCTGGTGATACATGCCCTAGCTACTTGGTGGAGTTTTGTGGGAATCAGATGACATTAGGCCCGTGAGGCATTTTGAAAAGCATGAAGTTAAGGCAATTGCCTAGGAGTGTTATTATTAGAGACATGGTGTTCAGAGCAAAACTGAATTTCTTTGCTTTTAAGATTTTAAGGTGACCTTTAAACAAGGAGCCAGCAGGGTTCTTGATTCACAGCTTAGCTGCTTAAATTCAGAAGCTTTGAAAGGAGAGAGCCATATCTGGAGGGACAGTTCCCAGATACAGGCAGAGTGGAGAAACTAAAGCTCCCAGGGTGCAGGTGCGTGGCCTTGGGGTCCCAGCTCTTGTCCCCAGCTTCCTGACCCCAGATGCGGGAAATCCCACCTTCCCCTTCCTACTTCCTCCTGTGGGGCAGCACTGCCCTGTGGCCTCTTGATCTTGAAGTAGAGATGGGGAGGAAGGGGAGGAGGGGCCCTGCCTACTGGTGCCACAGGAGGTGTGGGAGAGGCTCTCATTTGCTGATCTGCTGTGCCAGGCACTGGGCTGGGTAATTTGGGTATTTTATATCACATACAATATACAAGGGCTCTATGAGAGAGACTTCCCTATTTCTGTTTCAGAACTAAGGAAACTGAGGATCAGGGCTGGGCCGGGTGCATCTTGGGAACTATCACACAGCTGTGAAGTGGTGGGTGGGATTTAGAACGCAGCTCTAGGTGACCCTACAGTCCAAGCATCCTGCCTTCTCCTGAGGGCCTCTGCGCGCTCATTTGAGGGCTATGCAAACCCAGATCTGCCTGTGGCACGTGACAGCCCGTTCCTGGTGACACTGGAAGTGAAAGTGTGCTCTTCCCCACGGAGAGTCGGCAGGCCCCCTAAGGAATCACGTGCTCTTCCCCACGGGAGGTCAGCGGGCCCCCTAATCACGCCTTCAGGCCACGCCCCTCCTCCAGCCTTGTGTAGGTCTCAGCTCCCAGAGGTCTTCTCAGCATTGACGGGTCTCATCCCGTCTTCTCCTCAAATTGGTTACCCATCACGCCGACGTGCTATACGTATGTTGTTCCATGGTCCCACGAAGTCATTCCCCGTGTAAGTGCTGGGTCACAGCAAATGTTCTTTGATTAAAGGGCAAAAATGTTGAACTTCACCAAACGGCAATGGGGAAGAAACCCCCCAGAGTCCCCACGCTTAGCTGAGACTGGCCGTCCACCATTCCTATGACTCCTGTAAGACCCTCAACGAGGTGGGGATCTGCTGAAAGACCAGAAATAGACCCCCTAGTTCCCTGGAGTTTTTGTGTCATGAATGATTAACTGAGATTAGATGTTTGTCCTTCTGAAACTAGTTGGGCATAGTGATAAGCCTTTCTTGTTCAGTTCACTGAGACTTCCCCTGCTGCTTATCAATCCCACCTACACCCACCTGGAACCCACCTGCTCTTCTCTGTAAATATCCAAGGCTGTCTGCACATGTGAGGCACTCTCCCTATGGCAATGAAATCAGTCTCTTGTTTAGTTGTCTTTGACAGGATAGAGAGACGATAACCACATGAACAAAATAATCATTTCAGGTAACAGGTACCATGAAGATGATAAGACAGGGTGATACCGTAGACAGCAACTCAGGCAGGTGGATTCATCTAAGTTCTACAGAGAAACAGAGTAAGATAGATACAGAGGTGATTTACTAGGAGGAATTGATTGGCTCATAGGAGTACAGAGGCTGAGAAGTCAGGGATCTGCAGTCAGCAAGCTGGAGAGCCGGGGTGTAGTGCTGGTCTGAGTGGAGAGGCCCAGGCAGCCAGAGCACTGGTGGAGCGGGCTCCAGTCCACGTCTGAAGGCAGGAGGAGAGAGATGTCTAGGCTTGAAGACAGCCAGGCACTGCCATGTGACCCCACATGGGGTGGGGGAGAGTAAGGCAACAATTTGAATAGGGAAAAGCACAAGGATGGGGGGGTTTCCTGGGGAAGGAGAGAGAGCAAAGACAGAGCAGTAAGCTCAGGAGGCAGCAGAGCCTCTGTTCTGCCCGCACAGGACACTCATGGGCACCACGGCGCCATTTAAACACAGGTGTATAAGGAAGGTCTGCAGGTGTCAGTGGGTGTGGCCTGTAGAGGGGTGTGCCAGCCACACATGATCCAGTGTGTTAAAAAGTATGAGTTTGGCATGTTCCGCATAATCCCACGCACTCTCTCCGTGGCCCCTGCTGCACATGCTGCCATCCCTGTCCTGGGCCCCCTTCACCAGGCAGGGCCCCATCTCCCCCCGACTCTGAGTGCTGGCTGCTGACAGCCTGCAGCTTCCTCTGCCAAAACATCACCCCAGCTAACAGGAGCCCAGGCCCAGAAAGCCCATCCACTGACTGACAGCCAACAACCAGCTGAGGCAGGAACTGAAGGCAGCTGTCTTGCTCTGAGGTCAAGAGAAAGGACAGAGTCCTCCAGACCACTGCATCAGGCCGGGGGTGGATGACCTGGAGCCACATCCTTGCTCAGCACCTCTCTGTGTCCCTCCCCTTCCCCTGGCTCCCTCCCCTAAGGTCTGCCTTAGAAGATTCCCTCAGTAAATGATATGGGCCCAAAGCTCTGACTGCATCAGGCTCTGCTTCTGGGGAACCTGGCCTAAACACAAATCATTACTTGTAGCAGCAGCTGGGGGTGCTCAAGGGTATCAGTCTTCAGTCTATTGCGCAGCCCCAGATGAATATACGCAGATGTGCAAAGGCTGTAGCACCCTCCTAACCTCACCGGCTCTTTCTGGGAATCAAGTGGTAGCCGGCTGTGAAGCAGCCACATGCCCAGGGCGAGGGCAGCATCCAGACCCAGCATCCTTGCCCCAGGCTCAAGCTCTGCCTGGAGGGCTGGCCCTCAGGCCAGCAACTCTCTCCAGAGTGTGCTGCCGCTTTTCCTTCTGCCCTCCAACTCTATCCAATAGCCAGAATCCCTGCATTACATGGCTCCCCATGTGGCATTAGCCCCCACATCTGCCTAGAACTAGAGGTCATTCTTCCCCTCTGTTCAGTCTTACCAGAGTCAAGATTTTCAGCTTATATTCTGATTTACGCGGAGGTACTTTTCTGCGAAGCCTCAGGGTGGGTTTGCTGTCCACAGTGCAGGGGTCTTAGCAGGAACGAGGCTTCCGGCTCTGCCATTTACCAATCCCATAACCTTTCCCACGGTTACTTCAGCTAGACAAAGGTGAGCGGCTCCGATAGTACCTACTTCAAATAGGTTAAATGAGACTGCACCAAAACACCATGCAGTGCCTGGCTCTTGATAAGAAGTCTGTGTATATGAATGACTGTCCTTCTTACTGTCATTGTCACCAGCAGAATCATGTTTATTGTCCCAGATATAGTTCAGAAGGCACATCACAATGATCTGATCCACACCACATCTCACAAAGCAGGCAGGGCAGAGGTCCTGATCCCAGTTGACAGATGAGAAGCTGTAATGGGAAGATTGCTCAGCTTGAGGTCACATAGCTGGTAAACAAAATCAGATCATTCCATGCTAGGTCTTGTATTTCACCTCACTGCCTCCAGTCTGGCCTCCTGGGACTGTGTGTGTGTGGGGAGGGGAAGAAGGGGCAAGTGATCACGGGAACTTGGTGTGTTTTCTTGCAAGCAGCACGGAGGAGGGTGTCTGAGAAACGGATTCAGCGGCTCCTGTTCTTTCTGGGCCCTGGATCAGCTGTGTCCTTCCTTGCTCTCTCCCTGTTGCAGGCATTAGCACCCACAGCACGCAGAGACAGGGCAGCGGGATGCTTATTATTTATGCATTGAGAGCACATCAGCCAATTCTTTCTCCGTTTTCTTCATCCACAGGCTGAGATGTGCCAACCTGTGCCCTAACAGTCCTGGAGGCTGGATTACTGGCTACAGAGAAATCACTCAGAGAAAACAGAAAGGAGATTTTCATTAGGTAGGAGAGTGCCCTGACACACCCCATGAATGAATGCAATGGAGATTTGCTAAGGAAATGTGTAGAGGGGTGGAAAATAGGAAAGAGATTTCAGAGAATCTCTTTCACTAGCCTCTGGTCACCATGGCAACAGTGACATCTTTAAAAAAAAAGATAACAGATATTTTAAGTCAAAGGTAGGGTTTCTTTTTTTTTTTTAATACATTAAGACATACCAAATTCCAGCCTCTCCCATAATTTTGGAATACATGAGTGGGAGGGGAAGTTGGCACCCCAACTCGACATTCAGGTATAGCATCTTGGGGGACAAATGTGGGTCTGAGCTGGGAAGCCCCTGATTTAGTCACCCTGGCTCAGAGCATGTGTTTGAAAACAGTTCAGTAGATTAGTGGGAACTAAAAGAGTGAGACCTGAGGGCCCAGGCAGCAGGGAGTGACCGTGGAGGGGTGGAATTGACTTTTCCAGCAGGAGTGGAGGATGGTGCTCACCACAAAGGACAAGGGCAGCACACAGCTGTGTGAGACATAAGTCCGAATGGTGCCCCTTCCCCCAGTGACGCCAGCCCCAATCCCTGGAATCTATGAATAGGTTACTTTATATGGCAAAAGACACTGTGCAGATGTGATTAAGAGTCTTGAGATGGGGCAGTGCCTGTAGCTCAGTGGGTAGAGCACCAGCCACATACATTGAGGGTGGTGGGTTCGAACCCAGCCCAGGCCAGCTAAAACAACAATGATAACTGCAACAAAAAAAATAGCCGGGCATTGTGGCAGGTGCCTGTAGTTCCAGCTATTTGGGAGGTTGAGGCAAGAGGATTGCTTAAGCCCAAGAGTTTGAGGTTGTTGTGAGCTGTGATACCACAGCACTCTACCAAAGGTGACAGCTTGAGACTTTGTCTCAAAAAATAAAAAGGAACCTTGAGATGATAGATAATTCTAGATTATGCTGATGGCCCAATGTAATCACTAGGATCATTATAAAGTGGAGGCAGGAGGACCAGAGTCAGAGAAGGTTGTGACAAAGGAAGCAGAGGAGAGTAGATGTGATGGTGGAGGCGGGGCCATGAACCAAGCGCAGACATGCCACCCCTCCCCTGGGGCCTCCAGAAGGATTTTTGCTCTATTAATACCCATTTTTAGGCTCGGTGCCTGTGGCTCAAGCAGCTAAGGCGCCAGCCACATACACCTAAGGTGGCGGGTTCAAATCCCCAGCCTGGGCCCGCCAAACAACAATGATGGCTGCAACCAAAAAATGGCCAGGCGTTGTGGTGGGCGCCTATAGTCCCAGCTACTTGGGAGGCTAAGGCAGGAGACTCACTTGAGCCCAGGAGTTGGAGGTTGCTATGAGCTGTGATGCCATGGCACTCTACCCAGGGGGATAGCTTAAGGCTCCGTCTCAAAAAAAGAAAAAAAAAAACAACCCATTTTTAGGCTTCTGACCTCCAGAGCTGTAAGGGAATAAACATGTGATATGTTAAGCCATTGAGTTTGTGGTGATTTGTTCAGCAGCAATGGGAGACTCATGTAGATCTGATTTTCATAACAACACTAGTCATCATCATCAAAGTGAAGGGCAGAGAAAACAAAGGCCAACCAGTGAACAGTCAGGTTCTCTAAACCTCTGTGTGCCCTGAAGCACCTGAAAGCAGACAGGCCCATTCAGCTCACGGAGGAAGAGATGCCTGGGGTAGAGGCAGGGCCTGGACTGCAGGTGTAAGCCCATAGTGTTCAGAATGTTGTAACCTAGTGCAACTGAGAGAGAAATGCGACTGAGCCGTTTCTGATGTAATAATCAATAGGAATTTATTAGGAATTTAATACACCTGCAGGTGCACCTACAGGAGACCGTTGTTGGGGCCAAAGAACAGCAGTGAATGGTAAATCAAAGGGGTTAATATACTGTAAATATTGTTGAAGCAAACAAGCTTGTACAAAAGTTAAATCATTGTGGTCAGCACAGCTCAGCACAACTCAGCACAACTCAGGGGTCACAAGGCAGGGGTACATACATTGGCTCATAAAGGTTTACAAACTCAGGGTGGGGGTACTTGCTGACTTAGTTCATATAAGCAAATCACATTAAAGGTTACAAAATTCAAAACAGGGGTACATATTACCTCGTGAGTCATAAAGTACATTAACTCATATATCACAAGATGGGGGTCACATAGTTCAACACAAATTTCCAGAACTCAGGACTTTCCACCAAGGGTTTAACCCCCCACCCCCACCTCTCTTCCTTATCTTTAAGCTTCCCATCTTCCCTAAAGGGGCTGGGACTGAGAGACTCAGGAAAAGTCTCAAGGGTGGGGGCTTGTTTCCCACTGGTCTTAGCAGGGAATCAAGGAGGGGTCATCACACAGAATGCAGAGCCTTGTCTTCTGTTCTAAAGGGGAGCATGAACTTCAGGCCTTTCATGGGCCATGGTAAGGAGTCTCAAGTAGCTTCCCCAGCCCATGCAAACAGCAGGACTCCAAGATGTGGTTTAGACACATCAGTCACTCTCAGTAAGTTCTGGGAGTGGAGTGCCCAGCCATTTCCATCTGCATCAGCAGTTCTCAACCTGTGGGTCATGACCCCTTTGGGGGTTGAAGGACCCTTTCACAGGGGTCGCCTAAGACCATCCTGCGTATCAGATATTTACATTACGATTCATAAGAGTAGCAAAATTACAGTTATGAAGTAGCAATGAAAATAATTTTAATGGTTGGGGATCACCACAACATGAGGAACTGTATTAAAGGGTTGTGGCATTAGGAAGGTTGAGAACCACTGATCTGGATCATCTGGCCTAGAAATATCGCGATGGCACATGAGACATCCGGGACACCAGGAGCAAGAAAAGATTCCACCAAGGGTGGGGGACCTGTACTGAAACAGTGCAAGGGAGCACAGTGCTCAGGACAGAACCTCCCTGTGGAATCCTTGGGGGAGTAAATCCACCAGAGAGTCTCCTCCACCCCCACATCACCCTGTGAAGTGGACCAGGGGCCCGCCCACACAAACAACTGGGGCAGGAAGATAGAAAAAGGAAGGGAGGTCGACTGGTCAGTGCTCATTAACAAATTCTATCCAGTACCTGCTTTCTAAATGTATGGGGGCACTATACAGTCTGGAAATGAATATATTCTCGCATTTTAATGTGATAATAACTATTATGCACGTGTGCATGTATACCCCAACTTTTGCTGGAGTCTTTCCTCCATATCCATGTGTGTCTCCTAATTTACTATCTTCATCGTTTATGGATTGATAAATGGTTAATCCAATCCTTCTGCCACCACCTTATTGCCCTCTAATGCATCCTCTACTTGCTTTCTAAAATGCCAAGGTTACTCTGCCATCTAGATAAAAACTTTTTATCAGCTTCCCATTGCCCTTAAGGACAGAAACCAAGATCCTTCACCTGTCTAGATTAGCAGCAACTTAGGGAAGTGATGTTTATTGGTTTAGGTAAGACTCACCACCAGAACAGGACATGCCCCTGATACATACCTATGTTTATAAGAATCTCTGATTCATCTTTTGTGACTCCCACGTCTGCTCCAGCCTTAAATAAATATCTCTTAATTTCCTGAAAGAGTTCTGTTTCTCCCCCAGGTCTTTATACCTCAGTCTCCTCGGTCACCAGCCCCTGATTTCCTTGGGTGGCTGACAACTCATCATTGAGAATTTAAACGTCCCTTGTTTTCAGAGACCTGCCTCCCTCCATGGCCTAAGTTACCTCTTATGGATCCTGACAATATCTTGAACTTCCTCTACAATAACATTATTCCTACTTTAACTACTTTTTATCATAGATCTTAGGCTCAATGGCAGGATTTCTCAACCTCGACACAGTTAACATTTTGGACCAGATAATCCTTTGCTGTGAGGGGTCTCCTGTGTGTCTTAGGATGCTGAACAGCAGCCCTGTAGCCACCTCCTCCCAAGTCATGACAATCAAAAATGCCTCCAGACATTGTCTGAGGTGCAAAATTGCCCCATGTTGAGAACCACGGTTCTGCAACGCAAGGGTCTATGGTCTATGACTGTCTTGTTCACTTTGGCCTCCCCAGTGCCTAGCAAAGTGCCTGGGCCACAGTAGGCACAAATGACTAATTGAGCTATTAGAAATCCTGGGTGACCGATTGTGATCCTGCGATGTAATAAGAAATACATATTTGGTCCCTGTCCTCAGTTCCTGACTAAAAGGTCCCAACCCCTTAGAATTTTCTTACTGATAGGAATGTCTTTAGTTTTAACAAGGCAACTCTCAGTGAGTGGGTCACCAGAAAGACAAAGCCTTGACTAAAAGCTGAGAACTTTCAACTTCATCCTCTGTCCTCTGGGGAGGGAGTAGGGGCGAGAGACTGAGTTATAATGGATCTCGCTTAAATGGTGAAGACTCCATAAAAATCCATGAACTGTGGAGTGCAGAGAGTTTCTGTGTTGCTGAACACACGAGGATGGTGAGCCCCAGGAGAACACGGAGACCCCGTGCTCCCCGAGCACATGAGGATGGTGAGCCCCAGGAGAACACGGGAAACCCACACTCCGTGAACACGAGGATGGTGAGCCCTAGGAGAACACGGGGACCCCACACTCCGTGAACACGAGGATGGTGAGCCCCAGGAGAACACGGGGACCCCACGTTCCCTGAGGACACGAGGATGGTGAACCCCAGGAGAACATGGGGACCCTGCTCTCCCCAAGCACATGAGGATGGTGAGCCCCAGGAGAACACAGGGACTCCACACTCCCCCAGCACACGAGGATGGTGAGCCCTAGGAGAACACAGAGACCCCATGCTCCCTGAGCACATGAGGATGGTGAACCCCAGGAGAACATGGAGACCCTGTGCTCCCTCCCCTATTCCTTCCCTCTGCATCGCACCCTTCTGGCTGCTCATCTGTATCTTTGGTTATATCCTTTATGTAAGAAATAGCAAATGTAGGTGGTGCCGGTAGCTCAGTGGTTAAAGCGCCAACTATGGCAGATTTGAACCCAGCCCTGGCCTGCTAAAGGAACAATGACAACTGCAACAAAAAAACAGCCAAGTGTTGTAGTGGGTGCCTCTAGTCCCAGCTACTTGGGAGGCTGAGGCAAGAGAATTACTTAAGCTCAAGAGTTTGAGGTTACTGTGAGCTGTGAAGCTACAGCACTGTACTGAGGGAACACAGTGAGACTGTCAAAGAAAGAAAGAAAGAAAGAAAGAGGGAGGGAGGGAGGAGGATCACTTGAACCAGGAGTTTGAGACCAGCCTGGGCAACATAGCAACCAAAAAAAAATTTAAATAGG